>JAKGSA010000596.1:212986-235211 GCA_033558755.1 Philaethria dido
TTACATAGTGAGATATATAAAATAATATATATATATATATATATATATATATATATCTAGGTATAGATATATATATATATATATATATCCGTACCTAGCGTGATTAAGAAGATAAATCGAAAACGCATGCATTTCCGAGCATTATTTATTGCAAGAATTTTTTTAAGTTTAAGTTTTCTATTTTGTAATTCTATTTTTATGTCTGTACTTAAAAATATTTGATTTACTATGTATGTTTTTTATTTAGTTATTTATTACGCTATAAATACAGCAAGTGCTTGTAAATATTTAATCGAAGCGACTTATGAACTTATTCACGCCCGTTACTGATATATAACTATCAAATAATAAAAATTAAAATATCAATAGTCAAAAACATAAGATAAGCATTTTGTTCAAAGTCGTATGGTATACATTTGTAGCGAAAACAATATTAAATTACGTCTATTAGGCGAAAGGTTGCTTATTAAAGTAACACGAGGGTATCGAGTGACAGTGCAGTGGAGTCATCGAACCCGCACTTTACACATGTCAAATTGATAAGCTTATTTGTTTTACGTTATCATTAATAATCTTCATCTTATAGAGACTATAGTGGATTGAGCAACGCGGCGTTGAGTTCCGCTACTCAATATGTAATATCTCGATTTTGGCCAGAAAGTGGAGAACGGAGTGTTTTAACACTAGGCTCTCTCTGGCTAACCTATTTTCTGCATTTTAGACCGACATTGAGTTTTTACGTAGTTTAATGTAATGATGGCGCCTAGATTACAAACATAAAAATATTTCCCCACTTTCCTGGAGTGGGAATCGAACCCACAACCTGTCGCGTTTACCGTCGTACGCTTGAACCTCTGCGCCACGACAGGCGTTTATTATAAAATAAACTCGATAACAAATATAAAAAAAGACTCGATTTGATAACCTCTTTTTTTAAGTCGGTTTTCGTATCATGCTCTATATTTGTAATTGTATTTGGCTAGACAGTAAGAAACTAATGAGAAGACAATACGCTCTCCGATACCAGTATTATTAAAATGATATGCCATGTTACAAAGTCCATATACTTTACTAGACTTCTATAGTTATAATGAATCATCAATAAACAATATATGTGAGAGACTGTTATTAATATTGTAATAATAATACTCGCTTAGAATGTGTAGTGGCATATAGTCTTTATCTGTCTATAGAAGGAAAATGCATACAATATTGTAGGGAAGGTGTGGTTCAGTGGCGGCGAATAAGTTAGTTATTTTAAATATTATATATGAGTTTTCAGAATACCGTAACTGTAATAAGGAGAAAAGGTAACTAAATAATAAACTTTTTTTTTAAGTCATAAAGATTACCTACCTAATAGAAATGAAATACTATTTAAATTTAATTAAAGGGAAATTACGTATTTCGTTTCTAGTAACATGAAATAGAGTTCTCTTGGAGTTCCACTCTATTCATCTACTCCAGTGTCTCTAAATGTTCAATAAATGGACCAAAATGGCTTCACTCCTTACTCTGCATAGCAGGGCAGTCAGTGTAAACCTAGCGTCACTGTTCGCGGCTTTCCATACAAATTCGAGACATTGCATGTTCAAGGCGTAACTCAACACCGCACTTTAACAAAGTGGTCCAATACATAAACATAAATGCATATTGCAAAAATACATCCTGACGGTCAAGGCCGACCGATATCGTAATTCATATCTGATATGACCTTCGAGTGTTATCGAGTTTGCAATAATCTCACTTTAATAAGAAATATAAATTTTGTGTTGCTATGAGCTTATGACGTTATTCAAATCGATTATTTCATTTATGTCTCGATATAATATATGCATATAATATAGGTAATGAAGTATTTATAGGGATGGTTCGAATCGATTATTTTATGTAAAATCGATATGAAATTTATGTGTTGATTATAGGTATCAAAACATTTATAGGGACGTTCATGTTAATTTAAGCTGTTACTTTTATTATATTAATTTTCCTTAATATACAAAAGCGGTTTTGTCAAACCATTAAGTCAGTTTTATCAGCTTAGTCAGTCATATGGAATTTAAATTACGTTCGACTGACACTATTAAATTGTAGAAATATCAAAAAAGTTCCAGTTACTGTATAACTATTTGGGTATTTTTGATACACAATCTTACAAACCGGTTTCTTTACATAGACATAGTTACGTTTAGTCATGGATGACTCTAGAACAAAATGTGCCGATTGTAATATTTAACTAGCTATTAAGTAATGTAAAATTAAATTGTTAAAATAAACAAAAAAAATATATCATATAATACTCATAAATATATGTATATATAGCTTTAGATAATATAATATCAAGATGCCTTTATAACAATGATATAATCTGCAAGGTTATTTGGCAGGAATGAACAAGTCTTACGTATGAGAACTAGATGGTTGAAGAAAATTAATAAATAAAGTAAATATTGCATTAAAGGTGAAGTTTATTTAAATATCATTTTTAACCTCTTTATAGCACTTAGTATTACACATACACTATAATCTGTCAAATACATTTATATAAAGAAAGTACGTCAAAAGATAATAAATATTGTAACGTAATATCTAACTAATAAACTTGTATAGAAGCTAGTACTTTCCGAAATTGAAACTTAGTTCGCTGTCTGGTTACAGCAACCAGACACCTATAGATAACTGCCCACGTACTTAGCTGTGACCTGGTTGTTTGCAAACGTGTGGCATTCTAACCTAGCCACTTAGGTACCCCATCTCTGCTTATTATATTAGATCAGTGTATGCGAACCGACTCAAATAGTTACAACCATTTGGGTTATAACGTGTTTGAACATCTGCTTATGTTGACCATACGTGGCAAGTTACGAATGACTAACAATTGTGAACATGAGTGGCCTCATACTTCGATTACAGTAAACAGGTATACGTTGTACTTAATATAGACTTACCAACGGACTCCGTCAAAACAGAGTTTATATCCAATATGACAAACATGAACCAAATGTATATTGGTAAGGATGCAACTAGCATCGCGGTGGTGATGGGTTCACCTCCGTGGCGGGCACGAGGTGGGCATCGCCACGTCACATGACACTGTATCACTGTATACGTATAGCCGATGTGTATGGTGTATGTACCTTGTGACGACGTCTATCAAGACTTCCCCCGATGGCGTCGACCACACCATGCTCCACTAGCACTGCACGCTACGTCGATACGTATCACACATTTACGTTCCCGAATGATAACGCGGCCAAACAAAAAAAAAACACGGGGGTCCCAAGAAGGTCGTGGTGTTTTTTTGTGGAGAGCTGGCAACGCCGCGCCGGTGGCCGGACGGACGCGCGTTCGGTCCGCGTGGCTCCCATTGGCCGAGTGAAGCGGCGGCCATCGCGGCGCGCGGTGCGCTCGGCCAATCGCGGCCCGGCCCCGCGCCCCGCCCACATCCCTGCGCGCTGTTGAATGAGCGCCGCGGCAGTCGCGCTCCGGACGCCGCACGCAACACGCTACACCAGTGACACTACGAGACTACGAGTGTTGTGCTTCTGACACACATACGATGATATGACAACAGGAAATAAATACACAAAAAGTGAACGTATGTTTATTTAGGATCTACTCTACAAAACGATGCAGGAATAAGTATAAAAAGCATTTTATAATAAGTGTTAGTTAAAGTGAACAACCGGTAAGAGTTAATGGCGATGTACATAACAACACGTAGCTTTACCCAACTAATATTTAACTTTACAACTATAGTAACACCGAATTTACGTACGAATTGCAAGAATCGTCTTCATTTAGGGCCAATAGTTCTTAGTACCTGGAAAGAATAAAAATAATTGTTAATTATAGTGAAAGGCAAATATTCTACAACTTTTATAGATAAAGACACATACCATGATGATCAAGTTTATGGAACCATGCTTACTTAGTGATTAAAGATTTATTAAATTACCAAAATATATATCGACAAGAATCTATCAAGATCTCTAGTAATTAATTTTATATTATTACATATATAAGTAAAGTATGTTTAAAGCCAAGAAGGTATGACAGACATTTACTTTAAATTCAGGATGAATGAAACAATGAAATATTAATGAATAATTTTGATATAGAAACTTATAATTAGTTAAGGTGGAACAAAAATTTATTCGTATTTCTTATACAATATATATTTGTACATAAATATTCATTTTTGATAAAAGCAATAGGTATCGAATTATGTAAAATTGAGTGAATTCTTGTTAAACTTGACACATATTCTGTAATCCTTAATATGTCTGCTTATTTGTTCTTCAATTAGTAGTGTTCTTTTTGACGACTTTGTGATAGTTTGGAATTATCAGACTATAATGATACTACGGATTCACATCTCACGCAAAAATTGTGTCCCTGTTATGATTAAAACGAAATGCAGCGTTGAGTTCCGCTATTCAACTCACATTACTAAATAACTGAGAAAGATAAACACAAATAAAAAACATAAAAATGATATACTTATGTGATTATCTAGGAAATTTAATGTG
Organism: Philaethria dido; assembly: GCA_033558755.1. NCBI lineage: Eukaryota > Metazoa > Arthropoda > Insecta > Lepidoptera > Nymphalidae > Philaethria > Philaethria dido. Next base: position 217,519 of record JAKGSA010000596.1, read on the forward strand.
CGGGCGGAAATCTACATTTATAAGAAAAAATACCTGCGTAGGCGTGTCTTACGACTGTGGAATGCGACAGAATCGAGCTGCGTTGGCGCATGACGACGACACACGTGGTTACTATATATATTATATGAATATTTTATTAATAAAGCTTTATGCATCTCCCGCATATAGCAGGTTAGATTTTTGAATCACAGAACTGAACACAGCGCTTTGTTTTGCCAGGAATGTATGAATAGTTGCTTAATGAAGTATCATTGGGTAACTTCGGTCCTTACTGAACGAAAACAATTCGAAAATATAATTTATTTTATTTTCATTTCTACCATTTAACATACAAGGTTAATTCTGGCAGAAAACAAAGTAGCTATCTTACCTAGGTTTTCTATGTTTCTATGTATTTTTGGGAAACAACGGCAAGCTGTTTTTTTTATATGATAAAGAAAATACGCCATGTTCATCAGGTTTTTTGTTACGAACCAAGTAGTTTCAGCGTGATTAACGTGAAAAAAAATTAAGACGAAAATTTTATAATTTTTTTGTTATTCTTGAAAAATAATTATATCATCATTCGCCTTCTAGCAGAATAATCTTTAAAAAATACATAATAATATTATGTAATAGACGTGACCTTCAAAAAGGATAAGGATAAATTGATTTGAGTTACAAGAAGCAGTTATTAACGCAGTCATTGCCAGATATAACTATATCTCAATGCAAGTTTTTAATATTTCAAGTGGTAGTCACTGAGGAAATGAAAAACATTTTTAATCTAAAAAATCTTTGGCTAGAAGTAATTTGTACAAATCTCTATACATAGAAATTAACAACAAAATTAAGTTGTAACAAGCGTATAAGAATTTCAAGGCAGGATAAGAACGCATGGCTTAGCGGTCAGAGCGCTTGGACGGTTTTACGAGGCACGAATTCGAGATCTGCTCCGTTAAATTTTTTACAGTTTTCTAGATGATATTTTTATGATAGTTTTCTAATGGGTTTACCCATTTGTTTCTATCGTATACAAGGAAACTAAATGCTAAATTTCAACTTTCTAGGATTAGTAGTTTCAGTTGTGTCAGGGGAAAGGATCTTTTTTTAAAAATGAGCCTATCCAAATTTCAAAATTTTAAAGAGGCTAAGTCAAATGTTACTCAGAATGTTAGATTGCAAAAAAAATGGCACAACTTAACATGTTAACGGGAAAATATCCTAAGTTATTAAGAATGAATGGATGTTTGTTAGTCATTCACTCTAAAACTACTGAACCGATCTAGATAAAACTTTTTAGTAATATAGTTAATATATCGGAATAACACACGATGTACAACTTACCCTTCGTAAGTTGAGCTGTGTATTATTTCCATAATAAGTATAACGAAAAATATCTAGTAACTAATGTCCCCTGTAATTTAGATTTTATTAAAAGTAATAATTACGAGGTAATTAATTTGGTAAAATTGTGTCTGAACTGAATAAATAAGAAATCTACAAAAATTTACAAGAGATTTATTTAATAAACAAAACAGGTATTAAAATAAGGAAATGTCTTTCACAAATTACAACTACTAATGAAGTCATTCATTAATTAATTACAGTTGTAAAAAAAGCGATAAGTTAATGATAATTTACCAATAGAACGCATAATAAAATAATGATTTCATCCACTATCGGAACGAGACATTACTATGTTAATGTAAACATTGCCTGTTATGTTGTTTTAGCTTTAAACAAATTTTATCTAATAAGAGTTAATTTAAAATGAGATAACATTAGAAGGAAATAACTTTACATAAGTTATTTGTATTTAAATATAGTAAAATCTTACAAGGTGGTAAAATAATGGAATGAACTCTGGAAAACAAAAAGTTGAGATGTGATAAAATACATATATTTTATCACATCTCAATATATATAAATACGTGAAGCAAAAACTTTGTTACCCTTTTTACGAAAATTACGCGGACGGAGGAGCATGAAATTTGGCACACTTATAGTTTATATAAAGGAGTGCAGAATGTTAATATTTTTTTTGAAAAATACATAAATAGTATATAAAATTAATAATATAAATGTCACACACTGCTATGATTTGACGTCCATGTTTATATAAAGAGACATATACATACATTGCTAAAGACAACACGTTGTTAACGCGTCAACGGGGACACTAGTTTAAATAATTATTTTAGGATGCGTAAGTAATATTGTTAATTAATTATTAGTTAATATTGTTGTATTATAATATGTGCGTTGAATGGTTCATATAGATAATATAGGTTTGAACTTCATTCTTACGGTCATAAAATAAATATTTTAAAACAGCAAACTTCAAATTCATTCATTCAAAAAACTTCAAATTCATTCAATATCCAAATGATAAGTATATTAAAAACACAAAATGGATGCTGAATTTAATACATAAAAGAACTTATTGTCACTTCTTTTGTCGCTAACGCGTGTTTAAATAGATGCATGCAAATTCCAAAATGTTATAAAGTATTCCAAAACTCTTGGTTTACCTTAAACGCTTCGCTTATTTCTGAGGAAGAGCTATAATTGGTGGATGGTAAAGATGACTGACTATCAATATTGAAAATCGGGCATATCTTTCAATTTTTATAATACATATAATTATCATATATCTATATATTAATATGTGAAGCAAAAACTTTGGACCACTTTTTAGGAAAATTACGCGGACAAAGGAGCATGAAACTTGGCACACTTATAGTTTATACATCGAAGGAGCGCAGAACGACAGTATATTTTTAAAATAATACATAAAAAATATAAAAATATAATAAAATAAATGTTATACACACTGCCATGGTTAGACATCTATGTATATATAAAGTGACATATACATACGTTGATAGGACGCGTTATTAACGCGTCAACGGGGACACAAGTACTTATAAAAGGAAAAGTTTGTGAGGATGAATGTTATTTAAAAACTATCAAATGAAAGTAGGAAAATCTTAAAATGTACATAACATAAATAATTTAAAAAATACTTTAAAAATTAAGTAATTGTATCGTTTGTTGTGTTTTTATTAATTACATGTTAAATGAATGAATGTGAAATTCCAGAAAAAATAATGAAGTAGAACGTATACAAAAACAAAATAAAAAGTACTAAACTACATACAACCGTATTTACGGGAAGTTTGTCAAATGTCCTTCACATTCAAGGATAGAGAGGAATTGTGGCCTAAAATATATAAATGTACGTACAAGTTACATTAAAATACATGTCTCTACATATATAGTTATATTTACAGACCTTGGGACTTACATACCCGTCCCAGCGGTCGGTCATATTTCTGGTAATCTTAATTAATTGCCTCTCGGGCTGGCCGGAGGACGTTGCCTAGCGACCAGCCGCCCTGACACCCGAAACATATCGAATTATACTTGACCTTTATTAATCACAAAATTAAAAAAATATATATTTATTTCATTCTATACTGACAGTTATTATTAGAAATGTATATAAAATTCCAAAAGGCTCAATCCTTGGTACGTTTAAATTATTATATTCTTATAATATTTTTTTATTTTCTTAAAATTAATAGTATATATAAAATGCATTACAAATACTTGCTTCAACTATATTTATTTTATAAATATTTTACATCTACATAGTACCCGTAGCTTGGAAATCAATATACTCGTACCTTTGAAATAAATAATTCTTTCTATATAAAAGGACTTTTAACAGTGTTTTTTTAATAATTTTACTTGTCACCGTACTAAGTCTTACCAAACTAGTCTACAGTAAATATTTAAAACAAAAATATTGTCTCAAATGAGAACCAACTAACAACCATTCTTCAAATGTGCTAAAATACCATAATATTACAAACTTAGATAAAAACTTTAATATAGAAATGATTAATTTGAAATAACTTCGCCTAAAAAATCTAGGGCATTAAAAGGCTTCTTGATTGCTATCAAAATATACGGCAATAGGGTTATTTTTCCGCAGAACATTCTAGAACAGTCACAATGAGAACAGCTGATTCGCTCATCCGGGCTCAAGGTCCCCTAGGCCGAGGTTGCCACCCCGCTCCGAGGGTGGGAGGTTAACGCTCGCCACTCGCCACCCACGCCTGCGTAGAGGGTTGGGAAACTCCGATATATTTTGATTAAAAGCAAGGCGGTAAATTAAGTAAAAGTACTACGCACTGCATATACCGATATAAATTAAATATAAAATTATATTTATTAGCTATTTCCGCAGAAAAAGTTAAATAGGACCTAAAGTCCAAGCACTTTGTTATTCGTATTTTACCTAAAATCGATCTCGATATATCGAGAAGCGGAACATAACGCCGTATACCACTATAATAATAAAAGTTTTTATTTTTTAACTCAGGCTATTTATATTAAAAAAACATGCATTAGAGTAAGTGCGCGCATAATGGTACTCCAAAAGTAACGCTTTAAATAGCATGTTGCATACTGCAGTGTACGCATTGGCGTATTATATACAGGGTTGAGTCAGTTTAGAAATAAAACTACATATACTTCGCATAAAGATGAATGCAAGACGACTGTTTTAGTTAGAAAGCTTAGCTTAACATAAAAAACTTTGTTTCTTAGAACGTTACTTATATATATATATATATATTTATATTTATTCTGATCACTACGAACTCGCGGTCCGTAACTTTCGTCAAGTTTCACAATATTTTCATATCACTTAGCTAAACTTAGGAAATAAGATTTTTTTTTTTTCCAAAAAGAGTCCCAAGTATTTTAGATGCCTACTTTTAATAGTTATGTAAAAAATTAGGTTTTAAAATTAAAACTCGCACTATCGTGTCACACTTCCAATGAGTCACTACTAATAGCGTATAATATTAACCATAGCGGTGGCGACGCGTCCATACAACACTGTTCCCACCGGCTTGCTTTAATTTTCAAAATATAAGTATGAAACTTAAAAAAAGTTAGCCACGAAGATGTGGAGCTCAAATTGTAATTATGTTTGCAATAAAACGAAAAAAAAGTCGCCAGAAAAATATTGTGTATAAAATTGCAAAAAAAAACAAGCTCTGACATCTAAAACCCCCTAAGAAAAGTTCATCACTAAAATTTGATAATGAAATTACTAAATACCTTTAAATCCTATACTGGCTTCCCTAAATGTACCGGCTTCTCTAAAAATTACCGGTTATCCTACATATATATACCGACATACCTAAATATATACCGGCTAGCTTAACTAAAATTTTCATCCCTCGACACTGTAGCGCAATGGAACAGCGACAAGTGCAAACGGCAGGGGTTTTGGTTTCTATTCCCACTTATGGAAATAAATATATTTTTTTTTACTTCTCTAGGGCGTTAAATTTTATCACTCAAGAAGAATTTATTGATAAAGTTAACAGTAGAAAAAAGCGTGAATTTTTTTATCTTACTTAAAATTATAATATATAATTTTAAGTATTACTTGCTCGAATGTTCTTTCCGATATTAAGTAATATTTATAATGTATGTCAAGAGTAGGAAGACGCGGAGGAGATTGATCGATCTCTGTACACTCTTATAATCTGAGATAACATAACAGTACTTCTGTAGATAAAAGTGAATAATGGCTGCCCACTAGGAGAAATTATTACTGCTACTTATTAGTAAAATAAATATATTTAATTATTTTATAAAAAAAAGCACGGTGTTTAGTTCCGCCACTTGCCAAGCAATATCTCGAAGTCAGATAGAAAACGACTAAGAGAGAGCGAGAGTCTTAACACTAGGATCTCCCTGTCTACCCTTTTTTTTAACGTGAAGAAATCCGTTACGGACACTCTGGACCAGCTGTAAATAGGCCGTCCGTATACCCACTAAAACCTCAGGGTGCTCCTCCTCTACCGCCACTGGCCGAGGCTCGCGGGAACTGTCCCAATTATCCGTGGATCTCTGTCTACCCTGATATGAGGAACAAAGCGTCAAACTGCTTCCTTTTTAACACATTCTCCGCCAACATTTTTTTTCATAAAATGTACAAAAGAGTTCTTTGTTATTGAGTTATATTTAAAAAGTTATGTAGAAATATGATAATTTAAATTACTTTGATACATCTTTGTGGGAAATTATGAGGACTTTTATATGTCAGTCACACACAACTTAACACAGAACTCGTGACTGACAGTACCGAATGGCAAGTTAAAGTAAGTACTCAGTGTCAGTCACTGGTGACTGACATAGGCCCATTGGAGTATTCCAGTGTCAGTCAGCTGTGACTCGGTCAATGTGTTAAGTAAAGTTACTTAAAAGCGCCGTTTAAATTAATTTTTCGTGTTTAAAATTATATGAACCGTATACTGTACATATTGGTTAACTAAAATAAACAAAAACTTTTATATATGGTAAAATTTACATTGCTTTTATAATATAAATATAAATTGAAATTATTATTATATTGAGTAAATAGTTAAATATTGGAATATGATTGGAATAAATATAGATATATATTCCATCTACCGGTTCAAAAATTAATGAGAAATATAATCAAAATATAATCGTCAGTAAAGTTACAATCTACTTGTGGAGTTAATGGATTTGTATAATGAATAGCTCAGTTTAAAAAATATTACAAAATAGCCATCTATAGATTTAATTATTACATAGCTTCACGCTGTATCCCGCATATAGCAGGGTAGGCAGAGGGAACCTAGTGTTAAGACACTCCGTTCCCCACTTTCCGCCGAATTGAGGCATTGCGTGCTGTGTGGCGGAATTCAACGCCACGCTTTTCCTTGTTACCAGAGCGAGTAAATGAAAATACTAAATATTATTTAATAACATTTCCTGGAACTGGCATTTGAATCCACAACCTGTCACGTGTACAGTCACACGCTTATGCTTCTGTACCACGACGTACACAAATTGAGGCGGTGATTTCCGCCACTTAATACGCAATATCTCGATTTTTAAAACATTAGAACAGAGTGTCTTGACACTAGATTCTCTCTAACTACACTGCTATATGAAGAAAACATGAAGTTGAAATATAAATAAAAAACGGATTACATTAAGAGCTAAAGGATTTGTTAAAACATAGGTTTCTAACGAATCATTATTAAAATTTTAAAATTAAAAAATATTTTACAAAGAATCTAGAAAAATCTAGTAATCTTTTTTTTAGGGCAAGGTCATTTTATATCTCAACGTTGGGCTTAATGATAATATTCTACTTAAGCCCACTTCGACTCCCACAATAATAAACAAGAAGTGGCGACGTTTTATATGGCATAAGTACATTCAAAAGGCATATTACATGCCTTTTGAATGTACACACTCAGAGTGCCTTAGTTCTACAATTTAAATAAATTACTTATATAAGTAATATAATAGCGACTTTTTCTGGTTCAAACTAGTATTAATACAAGTTTTTCTATAATAAAAGTAGTTAATGAATTTATATTATATTGTATGACATTATAAAACGTTATTTAAATAATTAATAAAAATGTAATAAATACAAGAAATACACTAGGATTCGTACGTCATAGATAATTTAGCCAATTATTTAAATGTATTGAAATTTCTATAGCAATGTATTTTAAAGTAAAATAACCTATTGCCTGACGCCAGTTGTGGCGCAGATGCACAAACGTGCGACTGTAAACGCGACAGGTTGTGGGTACGATTCCCACTCCAGGAAATGTTAAGTTTAGTATTTTCATTGTTGGGTTTGGTAACAAGGCAAAGCGCGGCGTTGAGTTGCGCCACTCTGCACGCAATGCCTCAATTCGGCGGAAAGTGTGGAACTGAACTGTTGAAAGAGAACGAAGTGTCTTAATATTAGTTTGTCGGGTTCCCTCTGCCTATCCTGCTATATGCGGGATTCAGCGTGAAGCTAAAAAAAAAATTAAAAATATCTTAACAAACCGATCGATATCCATTATCATAGAAAATTTCAGCAAGAATATAAAGTTCAAAAAGATTTTACAAGTAAAATTCTTTTCGAAAATTCTGTACGAAAATGAATAGCTATTTCGCGCCCCCACGGGAAATGTTACGTAAGTGCCAATCAGCCCGTTCGATATTCACTACAGTAATCTAGCAGGCATACATACATATATATACTATATAGTTTAAGTTCAATAAACTTGTGAAATAATCTTATACAAAGCACGGCGTTAAGTTCCGCTACTTAACTATATTTTGAAATTAACCGGAGAGTTTATGCCTTTTTATTCTCTATCTACTACTGCTAACAGTTTATGATATTTTCAAATATGATATTCATAATATTCCGTTTATTGATATATATAACTTTTTATGTTAACACATAATAAAATATTGTGGATAAACAATTTTACGTCATTTCCGTATTTTTTTTATTATAACTACAAAGTTAAGCTTTAATTAATAAAATATATAATTTCTACAACACTTTGAGTGTTGAAGAATACAGTACAAGAACAAAAGCAGTTATCCACAGATAAATAAGATAAACAGTTACTAAAAGCCGAATTCAACAAATGCCTAACCGCCCTTTTGTTGTTTTGACGAACTTACAATGGCATCCGTAAGAAATTTAACATTTGATAAGAGATAGGCCGAGACCGTTGATAAAATTACGCGTGCGTTGTCGTCCTGCTGACTGGGAACGTATTTAACGAAATTCCAACCTTATGACACGTAAATAAAGTTTATTTTCGTTAATATTGTGTTGTTGTTATAAATAGTGCGACGTTGCCGCTCTTCTCGCCGCCATTTGCAACTCGGGTGAATTACGCCACAACGCTCTCAAAATAAAAACAATACGTTAGTTATGTGTTGCTAATAAAGTTAGTTACAGTTACAAATCAGAATGTGTGACACAATTTTGATGAAAACAAGGGAAATGTAAATATATGTCTCATTTTAGTTCAAGTCACAATATCAATACACATAAAACGCTTGTGTTTGCATGTTACTGAGTGACAGACAGAAGCTACTAGACAGCTGAAATGTGATATGTAGCTCTTTAAGAAGTGTAGTAGAGCATTAAGAGAGGATTTCCCAAAATTTCTATGAAACCATTTTATAAGCCCACGTGATTTAAGTTTTAAAAGTCCACACAAACGAAGTCACGATATTCAGCTAGTTTCACATATATTTTAAATAACCTATTGTAATTAAACAAACAATCTGACATTTAATTAAAGCAAAGCTAATTATTAATCCCAGAAAAACAACAGAACAGAACAACAGCAATCAGAAATAATCAATTTACATGGTAAAAAAAGTGTAGCATTTTATATTATACATAGATAGTTATAATATAATCTATATAAATTTAACAATTCATTAACATTATTAAATAAAAGATAGTAACTTGAAAAGCACTAGACAATGCCTCCTTTAAATACAATTATTTGAAGACCTACATTACAAAAAACTAACGAATTTTGGCTCTGTTTGAGTTCTTTCAGACATTTCTAGAACAATAAGTGTATTATTTAATTATATTTTAAGAGGAGAAATACATTAACAATTTTTGGTTTTATCTTTATTTTAGTTTTTTAGTAAAGATTTCTTTATTTTAATTGTTGACTGTTGACTGAGAAGCTTCGTACTATTCCATCGATTCATCATAAGATACCAGTGTGTGGGCTACAAAAAGAGCAGCTGTAGGTTTAAGGTTTAAAAAAATCATTAATTTTTGCTTCCATTATCCGAACTTCTCTTTATACCTAATTAACATTTTTTTTATAAACAACATGGACAAAATTAAAAAAGAACAGCTGGGTAGTTAAAAGGATAATCCGTTCGCCCATTTCCACCTGAATTTCAAATATTGCGTATTAATTGGCGGAACTCAACGCCGCGTAACACTTTCATGTTACCAGAGCGAATCAGAATTTAATTAAAATTTGTACCTATACTGCTTTAAAATTTATGCGTTCTCGGATTTTGAAACAGTTTGGACTTTAGACTTTTGGTTTAGTCAAGACTGGGACAGATCTACACGATATTAATCAAAGCGAGAGTAGCTTCCACAGTTTCCTAGAAGTCACATTGATGTAGCACGTTCTCCAATAGTATTCAGTAGAAGTCATTTAATATATACGTAATTTTAATATTCTATGGGCTGTAACTCTAGAATGAGTCAAGTTTATTGGAAAAACTGCGGAATTGTTAAAATGTTTCGCAAGATGTGTCATTATGTGCCTAGTAGTCGTAAAAATAGTAATTTATATACATATTAATATATTATGAATAATCTGTTGCTAGAAGCCAAATATTTAACAGCCGGGTGTCCTTTTTATATAATTAAAAATATGTTTCGACGTGTTTGAATATTAAAAATATGGTCAACAATATTATGACTAAGTAATACAAAGTTGTTGATTATTTATTTTAAATGACACTAACCACTATTTTAATATTAAATTAAAGCATTGCTATCGTTAATATTTATTTTTATTTTAAAATTATTTTTTAAGTTACACGTGGAAGAAGAAAGAAAGAAACTTTTTAGTACCCGAGAGTACGTTCGGTTATAAAATTACAAATCTATCATCAATCACTCAGTACAGGAGAATTCGTTACATGATAAATTACCCAATGTCCTTATCAATATTTTAATCAGATTGATAATTTATTGGTTATCTTAGATAGAAATAGTATTGTATTGAAAATACATATAAAACAACCTTCTTAGTAATGGAAATTTACGTCACAACATATTCTAAACGTCAATTATTTTGTTTGATAGACTTTCAAACATTCAAATATACCACAGTTAGTATTTACTGCATAAAAGTAATAAATATATATAGAGATTGATGCGATGTCAATTCAGTTGGTCAATCTCGCATCAGTCACTGCTTGTAGCGCGATGGAGACAGACGTTCGTACTCCGTCACCCCACGCCTCCCCCCTCCCCACTTCCCCGAGAAATTCAGTTGAAAAATACTTTATATTAGCATTAAAAAGCCTACCTGTACTTTGGGATAGAAACAATCCGCATTATACAAATAAATACAGAAGAAATGAAGCACTGAAAGAACTACTTTTTATACTAAAAAGTAAACAACCCGACGCTACTGTGTTTCACGTCAAAAAAAAGATCAACAGCCTAAGAACAAATTATCGACGAGATCTCAGAAAGATTATTTCAAGTCAAAAGGCAGGACAGGTTCACGTCCCTAAAAGTTGGACCTTCAAATATTTATGCTTTCTAAATAAAAATGACGACATGTTCTTGGAGGTAGGTAGTTGTAGATTTTTTTTTTTTACTTTGACTTTAACTTTTTTCGCCATAATTAAAAGAATGCAATACAATAATTTATTAGGTAATTAAATATTCTCACTACATATGTACATAAGCGAGCTATCGATCGATTTTCAACAATAACTACGATAATAAATAATTTTAAATATTTAATATTCGTTCCTGTTTTTAGATGTCTCAAAGTCAAGATTCTTTTGCTGAAGTTGATAAAAAGGAAAATATTACTGCCGAGTCTCCCGTATATTTACGGGCTAGGGATTCGGCGTCACCTGAATTCGAGATGTCCGACCCGATAGGATTTCCACCAATCAAGCAATGTGAAAATGAGATACCACATCACCAGATGTATGCGGAAAATTGCACATTTTCATCAATTCCGCCTCTAAATGCGAATGCAACAGCTATTTATTGGTCGGAGAAATTGACGAGATTGAACAACACACAGAGAATTTACGCAGAAAAAGCCATTAATGAAATATTGCTTGAAGCTGAGTTGGGCACGTTAAATAGAAATTCGGTCAAAATAAATGAAAACACCTAGTTCTACATTATATTACAATAATATAGTTCAAAATACATATTTCTTTTTTTCGTACAAATCCCTATTCCAAAACATCGTTGAAGTCCATGACATAAAAACTAGAAATTAAACAAGATGAAAAATCTCTTATCTTTGTCTACTCTATTTAAAATAATAAATAACGATATAAAGACGAAGATATTAAGAAATATATTTATGAATTTTAACGCTCTCATCCTACGAGTTTTGTGTCAATCAAGAGTGTCAATCACGATACGTACCTACACGAACTTTTATATATTATTATTCTTATGCACTTTAAAAATAAATTTCCATCTCGAGCTTCTCTATTAGACCGAAGTGGAGACATGTCGTTAGCCATTGACTGGTGGAACTGAGCGCTGCGCTTTGTCAAAACTCCTAGTGGAATTCAAATAACAACCATCGTGTTTACTATATATGCTGTCTAATGAATATTACATAATTTTATAGTTGTTTTCTCCACATAATGATGGACATATTTAGACTACCATAAGCATCTTCAATATATCCCGAGTTTGTTTAGGATAGATGTTCAAATATTGCTTCAATCACGACGATGTTCTATCTAGTGGCTACTACTAACTGAGATTCGAGTTACTGACGATATTTACTTTCACGGAACTAGCAACTTTATACTTACTGACGTGTTAAGTAAAATATAGAAATAAATGTGGATTTAGTTTTTAATTGCACTGTATTTTATATTATAATCTAGTCTCGGCTACTAACCTAGTACTACATTAGTAGGATATTATAAATGCTAATGTTTCACGGAAAAACTAGTATTTAATTATATAGTAAACCAATCGTGGCACAGTGGAACAATGTCTGATTGGCCGCGATTGGTTATGGATTAGAGTTCTATTCCGGGAAACGGTTATATTTAAAATATTTTCATGTCTCCGCTCTCGTAAGGCAAAGCGAGGCGTTGATTTCCTAGGCTTCCTTTCAACTACTCAATTGATGTTTATTCCTTAAACATATATTTATAAACAAGAATTAAAAAACTTAGGATTTTATGAAAATTCCTTCATCTTTCCACTAGAGTAAGACTGCGCAATAGATTTTGGTTGTAAATGACTATAAATTGTAAAACTACAGCGATCACTGGCAAGCAGAGGAAAGTTATAATGGCCATAACTTTTGATGCGTCTTGTGTAAGATAAATTGCGTAATATCTTTTATTTATTATTCTTGTATTAATATCGATATATTAAATGACATCAATATGGCGTAGTTGGAACACGTCTGATAGTTATGAGTTCACATTTTACTTTACTGAGTGACTGACAGACAAGGAAGAGGAACTAAAGAAAGTTGAAGAAAGATGCAATTTGGCATGTAACTTCATGGATGGAGGAGCTCTAAGATATCCTGAAGCTACTACGGGGACAGGACTAACTTAAATACTAGAACATAGACTTGCCATGCAAAAAAAGTTGCAAGTGAAAACTACTATTTTAAATAAACTTATTTGATAATCAGGTACGGCAAAGTGTGGCGTTGGATGACTCACCAAACACGCAAAATGTATATGTAGGTATCAAAAAAATATCACCCAATCTTTTTGGGCAAAAACAATCAAGATAACCGATTATGTTGAATTGCAGCTAATTATAGCAGTAAAAATGATATTCTTTTTTTAATATTACCATTAGTCACCTATATTAATTAAAAAAAAAAATAACTTGAAACTATATTCTGTATCAATTAAAAGGTACGCTATAGAATAGTTATTGTATATAACTACATCTACAATCAAAAATCCGTAGTTAAAAAACGTATCTTCGATGCAGCCAGTTAAAATGGGCCAAATTAAACGGAGTTGTTAGAAATTCGTTTTGCTCTTTATATGCTACCTCAAAACAAATTTAGTAGGCAATCTACCTGTTATTGGTATAGTATGGAATTTCACAATCTCGTTTATTATTGGTATTAAATGTCTGAGATATTTAAGAATTATAAAATGTAGCATAACTTTATACATATCTAGATTACATTTTGTATGTATCCATTGTATATATTGTAGTACAGATCATACAGTAGCAAAAAGGAACTTGTTTTAAGGTTTAAATTTTTATATTATTTTACAATCCTGTCATGATTGAAAGGACCGATGTGCCAAAATCTTTTATATCTAGAATAAATCCCATTCTCCATTTCTCACCAAAATAAAGAAATTGCTAAATAACAGGCAGTTTAAATACAGTCTCGTTTGCGTAATCTCCAAACCTGTACAGAAAGCCGTAGAAATGCGAAGGTCGATATTCTTGTTACGTTATAAAGGAAACTTCTAGATTTAACGAACACAATAACGCAGATAACAATGTGGCTCTATTGTGATTTCTGAGAAAAGTGTTTTGTGTTTTTTTTTCTTGCTGCAGTGCTGCGGCATACATATTTCATTAGACGCAAATATGCGCGTAAAATCGTAATAAGCCTCACACAGGGTAATTTATGGCTTTATAAATCCGGTGGAACTGTCACGGCGTATGAATTTCTACGTCATATATTTCTAAGAATTTATGAAGACAAATGTAACAACATTGTCGAATATGAGAATTTCCTTTCGATTTCCATTATCTGTTCTTAGATATCAATGTAAAAGTAAAGGTCAAATTAATTAATATGCAATATATGGAAATTCAATTATTTCGCAAAGATACACATAATATATATTATAATATATAGATATTTAATGTATATACATACCTGGACTTTCTCTACTATAGTTATATAAGTTGTTGATTTTACTGTAATTTTTCAAAAAGGCATTGATAATATAGCCCATCTACGATTTGAAAATTAATAAAAATGATCCCTTCGGCGACGGAAATTGGTCCATCAGAGGGTTATATTACTTTTATTACAGAGAATTGCCCCGTAATTAGAAGCAGTGGAACTAAAATACCTATCAAGAAATTTCTGTACCTAATCACATCCTAATGGGATGATTGGACTAAATAATATTACTGCTATTGTATTGTAGTATGTAATATAAAACATGAAGTTTCATTATTTATAAAAAATATAAGTAGATTTGATATCAAAGGTGACCATATTAAACGATTTCCTTAAAAGATGAGATTACGCTTATAAAACTGTAAAAGTTTATGATTAATAAAAGTCATCAACATTACTTTAAAAGTAACTAGGGATTTCATTATGAACAATTCGTAGAATACTCAATTCCTGGCAACAAAAGTGATCATCTATATTAGACTAACTTGAAAAATAGCTACAACTATTTAGATACCTATTACGCATATAAGAAACTCCACCTACAGTCAAATTTAAAACACTCGAGGTAAAATTCATCACCAAAACTTCACAGACCACAATCACTGATCAAATGTCAAATTAAAAAACAAAACAAAACATATATTACATAATCTGTGTCATATATACAGTGTACATATAAAAATATCGCAAGTATTAATTGTATGAATGGTGGTACAAAGCGGCAACGCGGCGCCGCGGCGCGGCAACATGGCGCCTGGCGCGGAACGGCAACGTCGCACTGATTCAGCTCGTATTTACGCGGCCTCGTCATAGTTCTAGGGTGAGGGTATCCTGTACTACATTGTAGTACGTTTTATTTTTGTTTGTGAATTCTTTTGGTAGATACGGGTTCGAATACGTTAATAATTAAATATATGAATGGTTTTAGCTGTTTTTATGTTTTTGGGTTTACATAGAATTTTTTCTGTAAACAATATTGAATGTTTTCGCTTAGTAATAGTAATAGTTTTTAATATTTACCAAATAACTTAGTAAAAAAATAAATGCTACTCATTTTGCTGTTAATTAAACTCAGGAAGCCAATAACTGTTATGGACTTATTGTAGAATTATGATTTAAAAGAGCAAATGTTAACATTCTCGTTGCCTTTTTACAACAGACCTTTCCAAGTCGGTTGTACTGTCATATAGGACTGACAAAACTTACATTTTTATGTTAATTAAATTGAATTTATATGAACAAAGATTATTTTGAGTTTGATTATAATTCTTGCAAAACCTACAATCTGTAGTCGTTAGAGTAAAGCTAAGTTTGCGTTAAATTAACTTTTATTACAATATTATCGTAGCAAAGCTAAAAAAATCGTTTCTAAATATATACCATATGTAAAATACTTGAAATTTTAACTTCACGAAGGTAATATAAAAATTTTATATCGGGTTGCGAGCGACGGGGGTGAGAAATTTTGCATTTTAAACATACTTTATGATATTTAATATAACGTATTACGATAATAACGATTATTTATAAACTTATAGTTCCGTTTCATAATTTTTATAGTGCTGTAGTTTATGTTAGTTTGAATATACTACGGGTACAAATCAGTACAATATTAGATAATATTTAAAGATAGTATATTAAATAGTATACAACCCCTGATAATGTTCGTTTTTCAACAACAACTAATTACACACATGTGGTAAGAAGAACTTAGTTTCATGAAAAATAAATATTACAAAATATCCATCATTTCAAAGCAAACAAGTATTTTCAACTTGCAAACAAACTGACGAGGAACAGGTTTAGAGATAATTTATACGCGGGAGAATTAGGTGCGGACAACGATATCTCTATAATGTACTAAAAGTTCTTGACCTGTCTGAAACTATTTTCTAGGTCTATTCATTTCTAGCTTGAATTTCTGAGGCGGCATTAGTGGGATCATTTCAAATTTCGTTAAGTGGACAGAGGAGCTTGGACAGTGAAGGCGCGTGTTTATGCATATAAAAGGGACCCCCTAAATATTGCGTCAAGCCCCTTGGTCGTCATGAACCCCTCACCCACAGTAATGGAATGCTAACGAATTTTTCGCTTCTTCGTCTGTACCACAGGTAATAAATTGTTAAGTCAACTTGCATATATTTGTAAACAAAAAACTAAAAAAACATAAAAAATAAACTATCTTAAAAATTGAGATAGTCTCAAACAAATCAAACTTTCATTTAAAACGTCCTGAAAAATATACATTTTTCAACTAAATACGTATGGTAAGAACATATTTGAAATCAATATTGAAATAGCGAAAACGAAGATTAAAATGAAAAAGGTGGAACAGCTAACGTAGAAAAATTTTAACGATCTGAAACCGCGCCTAACAAGTTTCAGACTTTTAGTAAACCAAACCTTTTTATACTGCTGTTACATTTTTTGTTTAGGACCTAGAAATTACTTTGTACTTAGCTAAACTGCACAAAGTATTATCATTTGCATGAGAGAATGGTACGTACTTAGTTTATATAATTTTAACTTTTTTTAAACTTCACGCTGTATCCCGCATATAGCAGGGTAGGCAGAGGGAATCTGAGAACCTAGTGTTAAGACACTCCGTTCTCTTTCAACAAATCCATTCCCCACTTTCCGCCAGATTGAGGCATTTTAAAAACGAAAATTTTAAAACAGGTATTTTAAAAACGAAATAATAAGAATTATATTATTATAGCTTATTGTGTTTTTTTTATAAAAAAAATCTTTTTCACCTTTGCATTCTTATCTTAAGAGTGTAAAGGTGAAAAAAATTTTTGAGAAAGGTGAAAAAGATTTTGAGCTTATCAGTAAAAAGAACCTAGTGTAGAATGAAGGGCAGAGTGGACTTAATGTCAAGAATAGTCTGCTCTTTTCTTCACTCCCGCATTTTATCTTACTAGTGCCTAGAAATGAAAATAATTTAAATATAATTAAATCTCCGAGTGCGAATCAAACCCACAATCATCGCATTTACAGTCAAATATTGCTCTACTTCACCACGATGACCTCAAAATA
Source organism: Philaethria dido (assembly GCA_033558755.1). Lineage (NCBI taxonomy): Eukaryota > Metazoa > Arthropoda > Insecta > Lepidoptera > Nymphalidae > Philaethria > Philaethria dido. Next base: position 235,092 of record JAKGSA010000596.1, read on the forward strand.
AACAAAAAAAGACGAACTAAGTATTATAAAAATAACATATTTATCATAACTACTCTCTCCGTTGCCGCGTTAATAGCAACATATGTATATGTCACTTTATATAAACATGGATGTCAAACC
>JAKGSA010000596.1:235312-293492 GCA_033558755.1 Philaethria dido
TCTTTCAACAAATCCATTCCCCACTTTCCGCCAGATTGAGGCATTTTAAAAACGAAAATTTTAAAACAGGTATTTTAAAAACGAAATAATAAGAATCATATTATTATAGCTTATTGTGTTTTTTTTATAAAAAAAATCTTTTTCACCTTTGCACTCTTATCTTAAGAGTGTAAAGGTGAAAAAAATTTTTGAGAAAGGTGAAAAAGATTTTGAGCTTATCAGTAAAAAGAACCTAGTGTCGAATAAAGGGCAGAGTGGACTTAATGTCAAGAATAGTCTGCTCTTTTCTTCACTCCCGCATTTTATCTTACTAGTGCCTAGAAATGAAAATAATTTAAATATAATTAAATCTCCGAGTGCGAATCAAACCTACAATCATCGCATTTACAGTCAAATATTGCTCTACTTCACCACGATGACCTCAAAATAAACAAAAAGAGATGAACTAAGTATTATAAAAATAACATATTTATCATAACTACTCTCTCCGTTGCCGCGTTAATAACGCGTCTTAGCAGCATATGTATATGTCACTTTATATAAACATGGATGTCAAACCATGGTAGTGTGTGTAACATTTATTATTAATTTCAAATATTTTTCATGAATAATTTTAAACTATAAGTGTGCCAAGTTTCATGCTTCTCCGTCCGCGTAATTTTCGTAAAAGTTTTTGCTTCACGTAATAATATATAGATAGATAGAAATAAATGTAAATAACAATTGTATACTTATATCTACACCATATATGTACGATGGTAGCGTATGTCATTTTAACTGTTGAAACTTCAAACGATGTCAGTGGGTTTAGTTTATGGTGCCAACTGCCAAGTGTGAGTCACGCTCACTACACAAGTCATGGCGGTAATTGTCCTCGTAACCTCGAAGTTACGATATTGAAAATAATAAATACTTTAACAAGTGAATTTACCAATATAGTAATCCTTCACAGTACTAGAACATTTATTTTAATGTGATATTTTTTAGAATCGTGATTTGAAACTCAATGTAACGAAAATGCGTCACGATAAGAAACCAGTACATAAATGTATAGGATTAAATAGGCGTGAGAATGAGATTACGTACGAAAAGAATTACGTAGTGTTCATTTGTTCAAAGTGAAAACATGAGCTTAAACTTATTATTTATAGAAAATACTAGCCAATTACATTTTACTATGACTAAAGTACACAAAATGTTTATAAATTGTAGCATTAAAATTTCATCCAGATTCATTCAGCTGTTTTTGCGTACAAGAGGAACAAGCACGCATCATCACAAACTTTTGCATTTAAAATATTAGTAGGATAATAAAATTATGAAATTATTAAATATGAACACAGACATATCACAGTTCATACCGAGATTTTGTGAAAAGCTAAAACATGTCATATTTCACGGGTCAACGGGCAGCGGTGCCCTCCATCCTCCGCCCTCCGCTCTAACGTAGCCTCCCTCCCGCGACACGGGAACAGGCTTCTCCGTACACGCCTCAAATGGCTCGAAGGCCCCGGGAATTTGTACCTCGCAAAATATTTCGCAAAAATTCTGAAATTCTTGTGAACCAAATGAAAATTTTAATTTGCCTCAAATTTAAACATTTCCAGCGAAGTGGCTTGAAAATACATACGGTGAGTACGATTAATACGGCTGTTATTTTAGGGTTGTTTTAGTTATTTTTAATTTAATTATTATCTTGAATATATCAAAATTAAGTAAATAAGACCATCGTGGTAAAGTGGGACGACATCTGAGTGTAAGCTCGATTGGTTGTGGGTTCGAATCCCAATTAATATAAGTATTTATAGTTTCTGTTTTTTTTTTAATCAACTTATGGTTGGTCGTTATGGTTATACTATAAAAATAAATATCGTATATCTACTGCTTTTATTAAATCCGCATCTGCTCGCATCTAATACTCTTTTAGAGTTAGAAGTTCATATTTTACCCGATTTTTTCCGAAATCGAGATATTGCGTGTTAAATGACGGAACAACGTCATGTTTTATCTTATCAGAGCAAGGTAATAAAAATAATGTTATTATAATAAAATTAGTTTAGTATATAGCATAAAATTAGTTAGTAAATATGAGTAGATATTGGTTCGATTCCCACTCGTGGAAATGGTTATGTTCTATATAAGGCACAAGCGTGCGACAGTAAACGCGAAAGGTTGTGGGTTCGATCCCACTCCAAGAAATGTAAAAGTTTAGTATTTTCTTTTCCTGGGTTTGGTAACAAGGCAAAGCACGGCGTTGAGTTCTGCCACTCAGCATACAATGCCTCAATTCAGTGGAAAGTGGGGAATGGAGAGTCCAGCGTGAAGCTAAAAAAAAAGCAAAGTTTTGTTAAGTAGAGATCGTGTTAGTGCTAGGTTTTCCCTTCAGTGTAGTCAACTACACTGCTTTGCGGGAAACAGTGTAAAACTGGGAAAAATACAAGTTCTAAAACGTAAACATTCTTGCTGTATGTACATTTATTTTAATGGACAAATAAAAGCCACCTTTTAAATGAGTTTTAACAAAGTTGTGTATTTTGCAACAGTTGAAGCAGAATTTAATTTAAAATGTTTGTTAAACATATTTATTTATTTTATTACACTTATTTGTTTAAAATATGACATATTCTCATCGTTACTCATAATTCCTACGTAAAGCAATATGTATGGAATTTACATACATACATACATAGCTTCACGCTGTATCCCGCATATAGCAGGGTAAACAGAGGAACCTAGTGTTAAGACACTCCGTTCCCCACTTTCCGCCGAAATGAGGCATAGCGTGGTATGTGGCGTAACTCAACGCCACACTTTGCCTTGTTACCAAACCCAAGAAATGAAAAATTCCATTTCCTGGAGTGGGAATCGAAATATCTCTATCTGTATATCTATATAAGAAAATCTTGCACGCCATTCCAGCCAGGACTTATTTGGTATTAAATAAACCTTTTTAACAAAATATAACAGATGCAATAAATAATATAAAGTACATTGGTGCCAAGGGTAGATTGAAATGAAATTTATTTAAGTTACGAAATAATGAAAGTGATGTTTGCCAAACTCGCACGGTGCGAGTAAACATGGCCAGGTTAGTCGCTCTAGTAAAATCGATAGACGAGATAAAATATTATTTTCACGTACACAGCTAGCTAGCCGGCCGACTGTTATTGCTTTTCGCTATTGAATACTATTTTTAAAAAAAATTCTCTACTATTTCGAAACAAAAATCATTAAAAAACAAGAATTCTGTGAAACACGGTTGAGTGATCAATATTTTATAAACGTTTAATTTTTCCGGTTAAGTGAGACAAAGAAGGAGGTTTAGACGTTTTTTTTAGTGTTCAACCGCACCATAGACTTCGCGTCCTTGCCTTGTTTTTGAGTTTTCTTTATTGTCATTTCATCTATTTTCCCTTATATCAAATCTGAGGTAAGCCCAGTTACAAAGCTTAGGTATTGGTGTCACGCCCTAATCGGTTTGAAAGGTTACGTTTGACAGTTTATACTTTAGGTTCTCTTACAATTTTAGTTATTCTATACTGTATTACAAATACTATTGTCCCCGTTAAGCGTTAATAACACATTGCGTGACGTATATGTCACTTTATATAAACATGGAACTCAAATCATGCATTCTGCACTCCTTCTCTATATAAACTATACATGTGCCAAGTTTAATGCTCCTCCGTCCGCGTAATTTTCGTAAAAAGGAATTCTAAGTTTTTGCTTCACGTATAGATGCCACTAAGTAATTATAATACTTATTATTATTTAACAAATTAACACGAGTTAGTGTAACAAAAGTCATTAACTCTAGAACATTCTGTTATCTAAACACCCATCGCAAACCGTACAGTAGTAAAATTCTTTGTTCCCCGCAATGTGTTTCTTATCTTTTATCTTTTAATTCGACTTCGTAATGCCGGGGTCAATGACCGAAATGAATGCTAATTATAAAAAGTTGAAGGCTGGATTTAAATATCATCAGCTCAGAATGTTACTTGCTATGTCCATTTTTTGTTACTAGTGTTCCCGTTGACGCGTTAACAACGCGATGCCTAGCAATGTTGCCACTTTATTATATAAAGATGGACGTCAAATGATGGTAGTGTGTGTAACATTTATTTTATTAATTTAAAATATTTTTTATGCATTATTTTAAAAAGATATTATCATCCTACACTCCTTCGCTATATATATATATATAAACTATAGGTGTACTAAGTTTCATTGCTCCTGCGTCTGCGTAATTTTTGTAAAAAGGATTACAAAGTTTTTGCTTCACATATTTATATATAGATTATGACTTTTTAATACTATATGAAAATGTATTTTTCATCGAGAAAAATAGCAACTATCAGTTGCCAAAGCCATGATTTGAAAGGTTTTAGGCTAATCCACATAAACATGATATTTAAAGGATTTTCAAAAAATATATTCAACTTAATTCTTTTTTAAAAATATTTTCTGTTACCTCCGATAATTTAGTTCAAATGGACTTACTCCAAGCCACATACTCTAATTCAGAAGTTTTATTTAGAACTAGTGACGCCCCGTTGACGCGTTAACAACACTTTGTCTTTAGGAATGTATGTATATGTCACTTTATATAAACGTTTTGTAAAAAGGGTTACAAAGTTTTTGCATCTGTGACAGTAGGATAGCAGAAAAGATTATTTAGTAAGTTATTTAGTTCTTCAATTTCCACAACTTTTTAGAATAGTTTCTTTCAAATGAAGTAAATCTCATAACGTCGGTAACTGTGCGGTCTTCCGAGTTGTAAATTCACTTGATATTCATTTTCCACCGAGCCGGTGGTAGCTTCCGGTAGAACTGACAATACTGATATCTTTAAGTGCTTGTAATAGACTGTTTGAATAAAAAATATTTTATTTTCATTTTATTTCAGTCGAAGATCTGACTGCATTAGTCTTGTTTCGTTCTGCATTTTATGTATTTAAAGGATTTTTTTTTTCAATTAATCGACGTCAACGAATGTCCGCAAATGAAATGAAAAGAGTGATCATTCAAAGTAGTGATGTATCACTTTTTGTCTACTAATATGATAATCTATTTCTTTAGCTTCACGCTTTATCGCGCATCGTAGAGTAGACAAAGATAATTTAGTGACATGACACTCCGTTCTCCCTCTGAATCCCAGACATTGCGTGTTGCAAGGCGCAAACCAATGCCACAGCGATAAAATTAATATAATTTAATTATAATCATTTACCCGAGTGGAAATCGAGCTCACAACCCTACAAACTGTGCCACTATGCCTAACAGACTAAAATGGTGAGAAACTTGTAGCCTAAAAAAGCTGTTAAAATTTTGCCTAAGTATATATATTACAAAAAAAATTGCACAGGTGTGTTAAAATCAATATGTACCTATAAAAATTCCAAGAAACCTAAACAAATATGCAGTATACCTGAAATTCTACATGGCATACTGCACCAAAAGGCTAAAACAGATTAAGTTATAGTTGCATACAGTCACTGCACTGTTGCATTGTTAACATTTACATATACCGCTTATAATATAACCTCAATAGCAAAATAAACTATGATCCCTTGCAACAAAGCATATTTTCCGCCAACTTAACTTTAATATTGGTTAGTTTTAAACATTTAGTGTAAATTAGACTGTATTACAATACAATAGAGTTTATTTTAAATTAGCTATGTTAGTTATATGCAGGTAGGCGAGGGAGCATGAAGATGCAGATCTCTACAATTCACCGGATGTATATTGTGCTGCAACTGGTGGTGCAAAAACACTATGGCATAGTGATGTGCTTTGCATGCTTATGTTCTTTTTTAATAATAATGATTGTTCATTAGCACAGCATTATGCCATATTACATGGAAGTATTCATTCACATTCACAAGTATTAAGTTATATAATTAAATTAAGACTTTAAAAAAAAAGGGAACTGACTTCACATAAAATGCACTAACAAGTAAAATTATTACGAATAACTCAAAAACAGATCAGATTTTAATCTTCACAAAATTTAAATCAGTCAGATGTTAACTTAATACAAATACGACAACATTAGCAGCACTAGCTATCACATAAAAAAAAAAATCGAAATTAGTAGAACCAGTAAAGTTCGGCAGCATACAATAAAAATACAGTGGAATTGAAAACTTTATCCTTTTTTGAAAGTCGGTTAGAAAGCAATGGATTTAATAGAAAATATTAATTTGAGGACGTCAGGTATGTTAGTTTAGGGTAATTTATTATTACAATACTATTTTCATATGGTTTTGTAAAATCGATGTTGTTTCAAGTGCACATAATGAATAAATATTATTCTAGGCTAATAAAATAGGTAAAAAAATAGATTTTTATGTATTTTAAAACATAGACATGTTTTGTGGGTCACACATACAATATTCATTTACCGTTAAATCAGATAAATTAAAAAAGATAATTCAATAATTATTAATTTCTTTATTGTCTTTAAATAAACTTATAGCAAAATATAAAAAAAACACCTAGAACAGAGAGTCTGCACACTAGAGTAAAGAGTGATTACTAAGATAGAAAAAGGTTAAAGGTGCAAAAAGAATGTTGAAAAAAACTCTTCGAGTAATAACTCAGTCATAAAATGTATGGGAATTTACAACAATAGGTAAGCAACATTTCGCTACATGATACATATCCCATGAAACAAGATGCCATGCTTTGTGCACGTTTGTACGAGTACAGCAGGTGTTTACTTTGTTACTGTTACACGTACAAAGGGATTGAAATCATGCGAACATCCATGGTTTGTGTGTTTAATAGAGCTTGTCTTAATATATTATGAGAAATTCAAACATTTTAGCATTTAAAATATTAAGGACTACGTTTTATGTATATTAAGTTGCCCATAACTTTTTAGTGAAACAATTTTGAAGATTTTTTTACCTTCACGCTGTATCCCGCATATAGCAGGGCCTACCCTACCAGAGGGAATCTAGTGTTAAGACACTCCGTTCCCCATTGCACTTTATAGAACATTTTATTTGACGTCTGATTTCTTTTTTTTTTGTTAAAACTTTAATTATTATCTAAAAAATAAACGCATAACCATCGAGGGGGCCGAATCTAACAGTAACCAGCACTTACAGTCCGAAACCCGCTGTGGGTTGAATTTCTATTTTTCTTTTAGAACAAAGCGCAGCGTTGAGTTCCGCCACTTAATATTTCACTGTCAGGAATTCGGTGGGAAAGTAGTAAACGGAGATTATTGCCACTAGGCTCCCCCTGAATGTATATCTATCTATGTGAGAAAAAGCGTGAAACTGTAAGATGTAAGAGAAACAACTAAGTTTAAATGACATTTAGTTCTATTTATAAGCAAGCATGACTCAGAGTACGTGATCCGAATGTGAAGGCAGGTCGGTCGGGGATCATAATGTCTTTATGTCTGACGTGCCTCAAGTTCTATGAATATTGTAATATTAAATAACTAACTTTGTTGAGCTACTGTTGATCATTGTGGCCCAATTGTTATATGTGCCACTGAATGCGATGCTTGTGAATTTGAACGCCGTTTAAGGGAACGTGTAAAAAAATTAAAAAGTAGGAAAACTATAAAAATATGAGCTTTGTATTAACTTTGCAATAACTGTAACGAGTAAAATATGAATCCGCGCTTTTTGAAAACCGTCCAAGTGTACGCATTAGACTTTAAAAATATAATAACATATAGTATTTTTAAATGTAATATATATTCTAGTCTAATTAAATTTAAATGAAACGCAGTGTTAGATTTCGCAACATATATACAACACTTACGAGTATGCCTAAAAAATTGAAAAACATTTTTGCAAAATGCATGCCTTAATTTGGCGGATAGTGGGGAACGGAGTGTCTTAACACTAGGTTCTCAGTTCCCTCAACCTACCCCGCTATATGCGGGAAAATAAGTATGTACGAGTATGTACCTATACGGAAAATCGGAAATTTATTTGTTTCAATGAACTGTATGATTTGTGACTTGATTCGAGACTATTGAAAGAAAGACTATAAAGTAAGATTCTTCAAACAAACTTTTAAACCTTCTATTGTATTCCGGTAACTATTGCGCTTGAGGTCCTAAGACCTATCTGCAAGTGAAACTTTAATTTGATCCCTCTAATACTTGATAACTGTCTTTAAAGCACTTTCACAGTATTTCCCGCTAGGCAGCACTGAGAAAGAGCCTAGTATCAAGACACTCCGTTGTCCACTTTTCGCGTGAATTTGGAACATTGTATATTAAATGGCAGAATCAAACGTCATTTATTTTACTGAATGGGGTATTGAAAATACCTAGTTTATATATAATCATTCGTCCAGTAAGGATCGAACTCTCAACTCACGTTCACTGTCAGAGATAGTTCCACTGCACTACGATGGCTTCAACTTACTATTTTATAATTTTCTTTATAAATTTAGAAAAAAAATGATACTTTAAATTACGCAAATAAAGAAAAATAAAACAACAATATTAATATCTTCGATCGTTTTCATCCTGTCAACGAGATAAATTAAAAAATCAAAAGAATACAATTGAAGTTTAAATGTATGCATTTGAAACTCGAAATGATGAATATGAATTTTATTTATTAAGTAATACTGTATTTATTTAATATTTTACATAATTATTTTATTTATAATACAATATTTATTTAAATTATATAAAAATAATCATTTTGTAACCAAATTAAATTAAAAAAAAACGGTTTTAACCTACTAAGCTATACGTTCCCATCTTTACACATAAAATAGTTATCTTCCGATATCTTTTATGATGCAACATTCGTTTCAATCCGATATAAATATATACAATCGATATATGTAATTAACCTACTTTGGTGCCCTACCGCAACCTTTGCTCATATTATATGCAAATGAACGCTTCCATGCTACCATTAGCTGCATTCTACTTTATGCTGTCTGCCAAAGTTATTGGCAAAGTTTAAAGATACGTAGATCAAATCCTTGAATGGCCTATTTAAAAAAGAAGTTAATTAAAAACTATTTAGTTTTTTTTAATGAACTGTGTCGTAGTGGTATATTATCTATCTGTAGACACTAATGGTTGTGGTTTCGTTTCCATTCGGGGGTAAGATTATATATTACCATATTGACAGCCAACTACGAGATAACTCGTAGATGAAAATTGCCGTGACAGTCAAAGATTTAAAATATTTTTATTCCTACGTAAGACAAGGCACAATGTAAGTGGAAAATGGATAACGCATTATCTTGACACCAAGTTCTCTTTTACAAAAAGCAAAAAAGGGCAATGCAAAGTAGGAAAATTGTGTACTTTTTTTTCACGAGAGTAAATCGAACCCAAGACCAACGCGCTTAAAGTCAAACGCTGTCACACTGGATTGTCTAATACTATATAAATAATAGAATAATAACCCATCAACAATAACGTTCAATCATAGACACTTCACTAATTTAGATCGTGTATTTAAATTTATAAATACTCAAAGCGATCTAATTTCAAAGGCCGCCATTTATACGTTGACCGTTTTACGAACATCCAGACACATTTATGATACAAGTTTTAATAAAACAAACTTTAAGTCCTAGTAAATGTTTAGGCCTCGCAGTGCAGAAAGTTAGATTACACGATATTTAAAGTTATGTTGTTAGGTCCTAAAGTATAGTCATATTAGAATTGAATGTTCATGATGAAATATCTATATATAAATACGTGAAGTAAAAATCACTTTTTCGAAAATTACGCGGACGGAGGAACATAAAATTTGGCACACTTTTAGTTTATATAGAAAAGGAGTGCAGAATGCTAACATTTTTTTAAAATAATGCACTAAAAGTATATTAAATTAACAAAATAAATGTTACACACACTACCATGGTTTGACATCCATGTGTATACAAAGTGACATATACGTCACTACGCAATGCGTTACTAACGCATTTACGGGGGCACTAGTTAATAAAAAACCGTGTTGTGTCGCGTCAAACAGTGTTGAGTTCCGCCACTCAATTGAGTATGTCTAGAATTCGAGCGAAAAGTTCACCCTGTCTGCTAACTAAAAGATACTACCTACGCTGAAAAGCGTCAGGCGTTTTTATTTTATTCGTTTTTTATTTTGATTTATTAAACTTTTAATGAAACTAAAAAGGAAATATAAAAGGATTAGAACCCGCACATCTTGGAATCCGTCCAAACGTCCTATTCATGCCTAGTCTAGACCACATGCTAAGTTTTAATCCCGCCTTTAGAAACTGAATAAATTTCAATGTTTACGGAATTTTTGTACGGAGTATCTTGGTATCTAGGTTCTCTGACTATCCTGCTATACGGAACAAAGCTCGAAGCTGCTATTTAGTACATTTGTCCTTAACGAACATATATGTACAAAACTTATAAAATTTATATATTAATACGTGAAACAAAAACTATGCACCCCTTTTTACGATAATTACACGGAAATTTGGCACAATTATAATTTATACAGTAAAGAAGCGCAGAATGATAATATCTTTTTCAAATAATGCTTAAAAAATATATTACAAAAATAAAATAAATGTTACATACCATGATTTGACATGCATGTTTATATAAAGTGACATACACGTTGCTAGGCAACGCGTTGTTAACGCATCTACAGGATGCTAGTAATTATAATTTAATAAGAAGAATACTCTTTATTCATTTAAAAGAAGTGAATTGGAATACATCGTTTTTGTATTGGTTTTATGAGGCTTGTATTTAAAAAAGCATAAATGTAAATGTGGTATCGAACTCGACATATTACAATATGTAGACTTAGGAGGACGATTCAACAACATTGCGCTAAATAGATATTTAAATTCTTTGTGATGATGGATGAATATATTGAATTGGATTTTCTGCCAAGGAGTAGATGAAACACAGTAATATTACTTATGTGTTAATCAGATTACCACATAAGTTGAGAAATTGGAGAACGATAATTTTAAAAGAGAACGGAGTGTCTTAACACTAGATTCTCTGGTTTACTCTGCCTACTCTGAAATGTGCGCAATACAGCGTAAAGTTAAAAAAAAGTCACACATAGGCTAAAATTCTTAAATATTTTGTGTAATTTGACAACAATAATGTAATTATTACATATAAATCATATTGTATATAAATCATATACTTATCAAAGTATCTATTTAGTTGTATTAATAAAAATTATATTTCAGATTTGTATCGCTTTTGATAAAATATATCGTGATAGCGGTAATTTTATTGAGTAGGTTTTACTTTGATCTGATTTGTGAAGCCGGAGGTAATGGATTCAGTCAGTGTTGTCATTGGAAATTACTGATCCGAATTACAGTTTTGTTGAAAGCCAGAGATATTATATAATTTAACATTTGTTCTTGTTATATATATTTATATAATCTCTTTGTAAATTTTAAAGACACAGTATAAGCTAGATGTACTAATAAGTTGAGTTTAGCTGTATATATTACCTGAGAAAATAGTTACATCATCCTTAAGTTTAGACGAGACGAGACTTTTTGTATCCTCCGTTCGTTTCGTACTTGAAATTTACATTTATTAAATTTGCCATCACAACAATTTCCTTTACAAAAGGTAGACCAGATTTAAACCAGACCAGATATTTAAAAAAACCGCATAACAACAATTTAATCCATAATACAATAACGTCAAAACCAAATTCTAATATTAAGCCATAAACAAAAAAAAAGCGTGAAAATACAAAAATAGTATAAAATAAATTAGCAAAATGAAAAACGCGGCCCCTGTTGCTGGAAGTGGGTCGAAGCGGCAACGCCGCGTAGCGGTACCGGCGGCGCGGCAACGTGGCGCTGTTGCCGCACTTCACACCTACATCAATACCGCGTGCTCCCTGCCTCTGCCACAGACCGACTATAGAGATTTTGCTCTAAATGGTATTATTGAAATAATACTATATATTTATGTTATTTTTATGTTTTCGAGTACATTTGTTGCTTTATAATCATGTTATAATGTATATGTTAAGTAAGGAATATTATTTATTAAGTTTTGACATCAAAAGGAGGTTTGGTAAGACTAAAAATCGATATTGGCGATATAAAAATCGTTTGTATATTTTTTTGCGTATTATCGCCTGCTAGCACTAATTATAGAAACTGATCACAAACTACAGAATTATAAAAACAAAAAACGCCTACTTATATTAATCGTGTATTATTACAGCCGGTGTTGTCTAGACGCTAGTTTTTCTTCATTAAGAGCAGATTTAAGCGCCCACGCAACAAATATTGTTTGTTCCAATAAAAAAACTGGTTTGATCTGTCTTAGTGTGCTTAGTCCGATATTAATGTTCCCGACGCTTAGAATTTGGCTGTCATGTTTGATAAACAACATACATAATTGCTGTTACACGTTATATAACGTCAAATATAAAAATGTAAAAAGATATATAGATAAAAAAAATTGTGATATATTTCTTTGTTACTGTCAAAAATTTCAAATCAGTATAGAAGATACTGATGACTGATACTGATGACTGAGATTATAAAAGTATTGTAAAAATCAATTAGATTGGCTGAATAAGGTTATGTAACAAACGAAATGAAGAAATAAAAAAAAAGAATGTAACGTATTCAAGTTCGAGCGCCATTACATGCATGACAATAAAAATAGCAAATCTTATGAAATGTAATTATATTTTAATAACTTACGAATGTTCAAGTTAAATAAGACTCAATAAAATCGCTTTGAGAGCTATACACAAGTCCATGTTGGGAACAAGTGGAAATTCATGTAATTATAAAAGCTTGTGAGTAGAGACTATTGATACTATAATACTGTGTAATAAAAGTCTAGAGTATCGTTATAGTATTAAATCGATATTATTAAAACTGTTTTTTCTAAATAATTTAATATATCATAAAATAAAAGGATTATTTTATAATAATTATAGGTTGCCGGTGTTTAAGCTCGAGAGCTCTTAGACTAACTGTTTGTGGGTTTCATTTGTATTTAAATGGATCTAAACGCCATATAAGGTATAGAGAAGTGAGAGGAATTTTAAAATACACTTTCACATATTAAAATAATATCTATATACGTCCTATATGAATGTAGGCGCATAGGAAGGTATAGTTGTATATTGAGTATCGAGCTAAAAGAAATTGCTTAACAGAATTTTACAACTGAGGCAAGTATTTTTGGATTGGCTAAGAGAACTTGGTGTAAATAAATAAAAAGAGAATTTAAAATAATTATATTAAAATAAACATTCTCTCCTATATGTTCAGTTTTTGATCATTGTGCACAAACATTCACTCATCAAACATGCTATAGCTCAAAAACTAAAAAAAAATATACTTTAATTACAATGTTCAAGATACATTATTTAATAATATCGAATAGACATCGCAAAATAGAGCCAGAAACTTGAACGTAAGACCGCACGAGCTGGCAACGCCGCGTTTGTTTCAATAAAAAAAATACCGCAGCGAACGTAGCACTTCCATATTTTTAAATTTTAAATGACATTTGAATAATATACTGGATGCATTATATTTATCTGTGGATTCTTTATTTAAAAAAAAAACTTTGTAGCATTGCGTCAAAAAACAAAAAGGCGGGCTTAGAAATGTCGGTTCCGTGGAAAATATTGACGTGCGGAAAATTTTGTGGTAAAGTTTTTATAATATATACGTATATATTATAAACTACAAACTGACTACAATGTAAATAACGTATACGTATACGTAAAATGTAAAAATTAAACATATATATTTTTTATTTATACTTTTTAAGCGTGTCATTTGGCAATAAATTGCTGTGCCAATGTCTCGAAAAATGGAAGTCACGTAGAACCGATGAAGACTGATCGTTTACAACGTAGTATGTAAGTAGTAAATGTTAAAAATGAATAAAATACATATTTTCGTTTCAAATTTCTTATTAATTATGGTTCATTATATATGATATTCAATAACTAAATTTTGCAGCTTCGAAATATTTTAATGACGACTCAAATATACAAATTATGTTATTCATTAATTAATTAGTCTCGAAATTATCGTATGCGAATTCGTTGAATTTACTCAATTAAACTTCTGTAGTTATGTTCATTTATCCATTGTAAAATCTGGTAAAACTGAATTTGATATAAAATAATAATTTTATTAAAATTAATATTAATTATTATAATTTCATATATTTACGTTACTGAATATTTCACATTATATTTATACTTTTCGTAAATAATGGACATTTGTTACATTTTCACGCATTTCAAAAAATTGAACGGATCTAGATGACACTTTACAGTAACATTGCCTTTACATCAGAACAACAAATTTACTGCAATTTATAAAGATTTTGTGTGCAATTATTTAAATATCAGTATTTCATATTTTAAGCTTGGATTTTTGATTAATCAATGCCACATGATATACCAGTATCGTTTTTACAAACTAAAAGTTAAATTAATATACTGAAACCAAAATACATTATACCTGAGAGAGATCGATAACACTAGCCACGCTAATGGATATATATTTAATTTAAAAGTTATTTTAATATATCAATGTGAATACATAAAATATATAAAAGTTGCAGCTGGCAAAGTGGCGGTAGGTTTCTATTTAAAACGAAGCATAAATAATGCAGTAATTACATGCCGCACCTACGTCCCTTGTAACGTGGGCCGAGTTAAATACCTAGCTTAGATAAGTGCGGCTTTGTTTAGTTCACTGTTTAGATTACGCGGACATCAAATTTACAAAGACTGTTTCTTCTGTTTATAATAGTTACATAATATTTATAAACAATAAAATTGTAGATGTGCTATTTTACAGAACTCTTTAATTACATAGATTTAAAATATATTTTATCATTTATCACAGATGAAAATATAGATACTTTAAGGAACATATACCTAAAACTACCTGTAATTGAAAACATGATTTAATTCTAAAACAAAGTTACGAAAATATGTGCTAAAGTCAAAGGAATAGCGAGCAAGTGTTTCAGCGCAACGCGGACATGCGACTGCCGCGTCGCAGGGGGCCGGGCGGGACGACAGTCGTGCCCCGCGCCCGCGGCCTCCGACGCGGCAGTCGCAGCCCACGACTCGAACGGAACGTGCGTCAGTCTTGTCGCAATATTTACGGCATTAGCTTTGGTGAACGTAGTTTTCCAAAAAGTGAATATTATCTATTTTTATAAGGTACGTCATGAACCTTGAAAAGGAACAGTGATTAAAGTTGTAACAATTCAGCCTAAAATGCTATGATAAATTATTGCTTTCAAGTTTAGTAAACAAGCAAAAGATACATTGTATGTGGCACAAATGACAATATTCTGACATTTCTGACTAATATAAATAATTAAATATCAATATTATATAAATTTCATTTCGTACATGGAAAGAATTATAGATCATTTTTTGCACGCGTTTCGAATGATCACGTAAAAACGTATAGACAAGTGGACTGTGACTTATAAACTGGTTCAGCCGCTACTTTAATTAGGTATATATGTACTATATTTTATGCAAGAGATAAATGAATCCGTGCTATAAAAACGTCACAAATTATTACAAACATATACATAAATACATGACCAAAAAGTTTCTGGAAAAAATATCTAAATTATAAGATCTTTTTAGAAAGTAAGTTATGATACGTAAGACATTATACCAATTGAACCCGGTATGCTTGATCGATGAGATCAAGAAACGTCCAGGACTGTACCGCACGGAGCAGCCCGCGGACAGGGAGGAGAAGCTACAACTATGGAAGGAAGTGGGTGCTGCCATATATAGTGACTGGGATTCGTTTAACAAAGCTACCGCTTATGATAGAGGTACCCATTAAACTTAATCAATAAAATAATAATATATAACGATTTTTGTAAACATGAAGAAAGTCTAAGTCGCTGTCAGAATTACCAACATTGCAGTAAAATTCCAAATATAAAGTAACATTTAATAATCACTTCTTCCGTATCCAGTAGTGTAAAATTTAGGACACTTCGTTTTCCATTTTCTACCTGTTTTAGTCATTGCGTTTTGAATAGCAAAACTCAACATAGCACTTTGCCCTTCTAGATCCGTGAAACTAACATAATATATATAAATATTATTATATGAAGTCAAACTGACAATCATCGCGCAAATATCCAGACGTTTAATAATTATTACCACATTTTAAAATAATTAGGTAATTTTGTGTCCAGTGTTGCAATTACAAAGAAAATGGCGATCTCTTCGTGACGCGTATAACAGAGAGCTGAGAGCCAGACGCGCGGCGCCGCGTGGCAACCGACGTGTGTATATTTACTTTAAACGAATGAGCTTTCTGGGAGGATTTGAAGGCAGTGTTAGTGATGAGTAAGTTTTGTTATATTTATAATTATTAAATATAGAATTCGAATAGATTCGTGGAGCAGAGGAAAAAGCGTGCGGCTGTAAACACGACAGGGTGTGGGTTCGATTCCCACTCCAGGAAATTCCTAGATTCATTTCCTGGGTTTGGTAACAAGGCAAAGCTCAGAGTTGAGTTCCGCCACTCAGATTGCAATGCCTCAATTCGGCGAAAAGTGGAGAACGGTATTGTTGTAAGAGAAAGGAGTGTCTTAACACTCGGTTCTCAGATTCCCTCTGCCTACCCTGCTATATATATATAAATATGCGGGATACAGCATGAAGCGAATAAAAAAAAAGATTCGAATCGTATTATTATAACAACAAAATCGATTTTCGTTTTGAATATAAATGAGACGTATATGGTATTGATATATGGTATAATTTAATTTAACTAGAAATAAGAAAAATACACTAACAAATCTTCACTTTTTATATAACGGAATGAAATAAAAATAACGGAATGAAATAAATCATCTTTTGCTCTTTCAATAAAAAATCTAAAAAAAAGTTAAATAGTTTAAAATAAGGTCAATATTCCATCCCTATTTCACTTCGCCAACCCAATGTAACTGAGAAAGAGAACTACAAAGCCTAGGGACAATCGCCCAATCACAGGATGGGACAAGTGCGGTAACCTGTCCGGGATACCCTGTAGGGTGGAGGGTGCAAGTATGGGATTTAATTCAGGATAGGGGCGGGTCTTGTCATTAAGTGTTGTAATGCTGTTTTGTTTGTTGCATATAAAAGTTTTTAATTGAAGTATCAAGAAACATAACGTAGAATTATATTATTATAGACGTGTTAGTTAATTTTAAATTTATAAGTCATTTGGAAATTTTAGCTTCACGCAGTATTCCGCACATTAGCAGGATCGGCAGAGGGAACCTAGAGTTAAGACACTCCGTTCCCCACTTTCCGCCGAAATGAGACATTGCGTGCTATGTGGCGTAACTCAACGCCGCGCTTTGCCTTGTTACCCAACCCAGAAAATGAAAATACTAAACTTTTACATTTCCTGGAGTGTGAATCGAACCCACAACCTGTTGCGTTTACAGTAGCACGCTTTTTTAATATATAGGCGTAAATAAGTTGATGAATCCAAAATGTTTTTTTTTTTTACTTTAAGATGTATGCTCAACTTTTAAAGCTTAATTCGACTTATCAAACTATTCGTGGTTGGTACGGATTTTTTTTGCTTTCTAAGGTTTACATAATCAAAACGTGGGAAATGCTTATATATGAACCATCATAAATAGGATTTAAACGCATTACCATCGCGTGCATGTCGAATTAGACGCAATAATTAAATGCCTATTAAGATTACTACTACTACTGCTAATTAACGTAATATTAGATTTAGCTAATTATTATTTAAGAAAAAAACGAACCACAAATTTCCTTTCTAGCGACGATCAAGATGGAAACCAAATAATATTTACCAATCAATCTGAAGATCCACTATTTAGCACAAGTACCCACAAGCCCAAAAAGAGACGTCGAAAGAAGTCCAGCTCAGATGATGACCATCCTCCTGAGGAGTTAGAGATGCCGGTCTTCCCAGTGGATGTGTCAGATGACAGTGATAGTGATAAATTATTCCTCTTATCTTTTCTGCCGGAAATGAAGCAGTTACCCGCAAATATAAAGATGTGGGCTCGGGCACAAATAGCTAACGTTATGCAAGAGGCGGTTAGCTCACATTATAATAATTCTGTGCCAACTGAAAAGAATAATATGGTCAAGTACAGACGGGATAGTTCTGAATAAAATGTGTCAAGATTAGGCCTTCTTACCTGGAAATCCGTTATAAGATTTATCTTCTAAATTTTCAGGCATATTTCGTTCATCCAGAGATATCTGGTGAGTGGTTGAACTTAATTCCAGCAAATATTTGGCATATAATTTAGAATAATGAATAGGATTAGAATTTAATACTCTCGCCTTTATACGTTTAGAATTCGCTACTAAGGAGTTCGAATTAAATGAAAATATTAATTCTTAAAATATATAGCGATAACGTTTTTTTTAATTACACGACTTTTATATACACTTTAGACTTTTCAAACAACGACATTATTAAACACGAGAGAAATTATTTTAATTAATAAGTAAAATCGATTTTGTAGTAAGTAATATCGATATATCGTTTTTAGTAGTACATGTTTCTTAGGCATTATACAAGGTTGGCCACAGTCGTACCGTGTTCACAGGTTCATCTTGTACTGAGATGAATCTTATAGGTAGTTAATTATAATAAGATTGGGAAACTGCTTTAAATTGTTCAATTTTATCACAAATGTATGATTTAAAATTTCAGTATAATACAAAAACGATGTAAAGCAATAATTCAGTACAATTCGGATTAGACAGGAAATTAAATAATCGATCACTATGCTTTCCACTCTCCGTCTAATAATCCTCGAAATATATTTCAAGCATATTATAAAAGTTGTATTTATAAAGTAAACTTGTGAACAATATATATGAATTTGAAAGTAATTTCTGTATGTATATTGTAAAATGGAGTAACCATATAAGTAGTCTGTTGCTAGAGAACGCAATTTAATTGCATTTAAATGTACTGTAACATTATGTAGAACCATACTAAGTAGAATTAAGTTTTATTACTCAGTAGTATCAGCTAGCTTCGTATATATTGTTATTAATAATAAATATATTATTCATATGATTATAGAAGTATGTCTTGGATATTTTAAATTTACTAGTTTAGTACATCTGTGGCTGAAGAGAAAAGGGGAGGGTACATTTTTTTGATATTTTTCTGGCAATTCGATCTTTTACATACATCTTAACTTTAAACCTATTTATGTGTAAAGAACAAAATTTGGTTAAGTTTTGGAATTTCCCAAATAGTTATTTTTTTTTATTAATATCTTTTTTCATTATGCACACGTGTAATATAAAAAAACTGGAATTAGTTACTCACGTTTTTTGACAATAATGTACATATATGTCATAAAAATGATTTGTCAGTCAATTCAGTAAATTTCTAGGTTTAAGCCTTATTTTTTATTAGTAGAAGTGTTTTTTTTAATTACATAAAATTAAGCGTCAAGCCAGTTTTTATTATTACGTAAATTTGAATAAGCACTAAGTCGACTTTTACTAAACCAATTGAATAATAATTTTCAAACAATATTGTGGAAAACTTCTTAGAAATAAGGTACAATTGCGTCATGTTGTGACTTTTTATATCAATCATTACACTTGTTGCTTAAATTGTTGTTATTACTGTTCTATTATAGAATTGGAATAAACTTATTTTGTACGTAATTTGTTTTTTATTCTCGATCTTTTTCTTATTTTGTGTGTAAGATATCATTTTATAAAGTAAATATTAGTTGTCGCCCGTAACTTTGTATGCGTAACTCATTGTGACTGATCCTGATTTTATTGAATTTCATACTACTTCCTTTTTTACCTTTCATAATTTGGACTGTAAAAGTAAAATCCCATTTTAACCCTAACAACCACAAGAGTTTAGAGTAATACCATCTTAGTACTCCTTTACATCCTTCAAACACATACCATCGCATTTTTATGGCCTGTAATTCAGTTATACGTTACTATTCTGTATTTTACTGTCTAAAGCTATCTCTTTGTAATTGAATATTGTATATCGAGTGTCGAGTGAGTTTCACGGTTTTATTAGTTTCACCTGCATCTATCTATCAACGTAAGTAAAGCTTTCAAGGCTATTTTGATTGGTTTGAACATTTGGTTTTCTTACTTGCATACCTCTTTCGCCTCGTCCACAGTCATTAGCCTCTTCAAACATGTTTTATACGTGACCTTCCTCCAGTACCATTGATACTGTGTTCTCGAAGGTCAACCGAGATCTCCCCGTACTTCTCTTACCGCTCACCTCTGCTACATATATCTTTCACTTGGTTTTCGATTAACTAAATTTACACACGTGCCCGGTTCAAAATTTTGAAATTTGCAATGTAGTATAAACCGGGTATTCAAACAGGAAGATCAGGACTTCAAGATAATAACTTTAGAAATCGAGTTATTTAATATATAAAATAAATATAATCAATCTCGATTATACACACTGCAGTATTAATATGATTTCGGTGTTTAATTTTAAACACCAATGATTTAAATATTGCTTATATAAAATATTAATTGAAGAACTTATTGTAGTTTCTAATACTACAAGAAATAGAAGTAGAAGTTAAATTAAAGTTAGTTATACACATAAGTATGCGGCGAGCGCGCGCCTGACAGACAACTCTAACTTGCGAACTCAGCTCGAACTAGCCAAGTACTGCGATTGATTTAATTGTTATAATATTGATTGTATTGGACAATAGTTATAGTACACAAAATTTTATATATTTTAATTTGAAGTGTTACTTACAACACTATAAGAAAGATATTTTCATACGTACAAAAATTTGGAACATAGAAGCAATTGAAACTTTTGGAATTCAACCACGCAGATCTTGTTTTTTTTTACAGCTTCACGCATTTTCTCACATAGCTTAGTATTAAAACACTCTGTTCTCCATTTTCTGGACATGTATAGTAGCTGTACAAACGTTCCACGAGGTGCAGGTTTGAGTCCCACTACATTCAAAATTATACATCTGCTAAAAATATTATTGTTTAATACAAAAAGAATGTTTGGGTCATTAATAAAAATATTATTAAAATGTTAAATTAAATGGTTAATGGTAGATTGGCGTACGAGAGTATCCTTAGATGACGGCCTTATTCTTCTCATTCTCTAAGAATTGGACGTTTGAAAAAGTGATTTACATTGTATCTTGCATATTCGACGGGTTTGACGATCTGCAGACTAGATACATACGAGTATGTCAGCAGAATACGTCATTTTAAAATTGTCTCACTTGATACCAGAATAGTTCTTGCGCTGAATCTAATTCATCATATAATCCGATTCATAACGACAAACAGGTTTTGTATTAGGATAAACGCAACGTATTAGGATATTCCCGGTAAATTTCCTTTTACGAAGACTTATCTATGTTGCGTACGCTTTTATAAAATTTATATAAGTGAAGTATATATCATCGGCTTAGAAGGACTATCACTTTATTACTTTATAAAGAAAGACAACAGATATTCTTAGAAAATTATGAATCTATTCTACGAAAAGGCTTTTACATTTGCTTTATACGGAGTTAACTGCAATCTTTTGAAGTAATAAATGTAACATATTTCCGATTTTCGTTTTTTTTTCGAGTACTATTAAAATATGAACAAAAAGTGACGATATCGTTTTGAAGTTTTAGAACAAGAGCACTAACTTTAAGGTAGGTACCCAATTTACATTTTAACTCTATATATAATTTCCTATAACGCTCCTAAAATTACCATTAAGAGGTTTCCTTCCAAGAAATCGCTGTTATACCTGAAACAAAATAATATTTATTAAATTATATATTTTTAAAGCTTTCAGCAGGATATTAAATACAATGTAGTATTGAGACACTCCGTTCTCCACTCGAAATGATTACATTTCGAGTGGAGAACGGAGTAATAAAGTAAGTAATTTAAATATTACTATTCCCTCGATTGGGTTTGGAACTCACAACCAATCATGTTTACAGTCATACGCTCTCTATATATTTTTCATTCCATTATGCCACGATGGTCTCCTATGTAAAAATTTATTATATTAGTGCCGTTTATAAAGCATAAGCTGAACGCCATGGTAGTGGGTGGGTGGGCGTTGTGGGCTATAATATTAATAATATTATTATAAAAATAAATTAGGTATTACTCTTGGTTATTCAGAAAAGGAATCGACAAAAACGGTAGAAAGAGTTGACTAAGTAAATCTTGTCTGCTTAGTAAATTTTTGTGTAAAATTTAGAACAATAAACCATAAAAGATGTCCTTTTATGGTTTATAAAAACTCTTATGTTATTAAAGCGAAAAGTTCCATCGCTAACGTATAAAAGCCGGGGAGGAGTCTGTGGGAATTTCAATTTTTGCAAATGCCCAAGTTAGGAGCAACTTTGCCTTATAATTCTAAAAGTTTCACGGACGGGAGCCAACTGCGATTATGCACTTTCATAAATCTGTATACTTAAATACTTGGGGTTTCATCCTGCACACATTTGTGTTAGAGACATTGTGACCCAATAATACCGTTCTACCGTGATTGCAAACGCCGATGGTTGTAGGTTTGATTCCATTTCAGGACAATGATAATGTTTAAATCACTTTCATTTGATTTTGCTTTAGTAAGACTAAACATTGTGCTGAGTTACGCTACTTATTACATAATATCTCATTATCGTTATCATCTGCAATTTGGGTGAAAAGTTGAGAAAGAAGTGTCTTAACACTGGGTGCTCTCTGATTCCCTGCTTTACGAGAAAAAACGAAGCTGAAACTATAACCCAATTTTTAATTATCAATTGTCATAATAGTTATTTACTGAATAAGGTATTAATACACTTTATTCCGATGCAGTCTATTTGTTAATCGTAAGGTTATAAGTAGTAAGTATATGGTATAAAAATACTATATGAAAATGGAAAGTATTTAAAAATGGCTTCATTTTACCCACTTTTAATATCTTTTACATTTAAGAAGCTCTAGTACCTCCAAGCTGGTTTGATGATAAAGCCGAACACGTCAAAGGAGATGGTGACGATATGTTTTTTTTAGTTCTTTAATCTAATACTTTACCATGTACATAATGATTAATTTTAAAAACGTCATATAAATTGCTTGTGCATATTAATTTCATAAATTCCAAATCTAAGAACTATTTTAAGTTAAGCACGCTTGTACCGAACTCTAATTAAGACCATATTATCCACAATCAGGGACTGTTATGGAACAATGCACGGCGCGTTGAAGTGAAATCATCTTTGAAAGTTCTACGATCGATGTTGCTGAACGAATGCTTCTATACCTAGATTTTTAATTTAATTTAATTTCAATTTATCAGGATTCAAACCTGCATTCCTTTGTCTTTAAATGTGAAATATTACTGCACTGTTATGTATATGTCTATTATGTATATAATAACTTAACACCTGTCGTGGCGCAGAGGCACAAGCGTGCGACTGTAAACGCGACAGGTTGTGGGTTCGATATCTAGAGTAGGAACTCTAGGAAATGAAGTATTTTTATTTTCTGGGTTTGGTAATAAGGCAAATCGCGGCGTTGAGTTCCGTCACTCAGCACGCAATGCCTCAATCTGGCGGAAAGTGGGGAACGGAATTGTTGAAAGACAACGGAGTGTCTTAACACAAAGTTCTCAGGTTCCCTCTGCCTACCCTGTTATATGCGGGATACAGCGTGAATTTAAAAAAAAATAATAAAATGTATATAATATAATAAATCAAATACACATAGCTTTTTTTTCTAGTAACTTTATTAATATCATAAATAAGCGATATTAAACACTACACTATTACTAAAATACAACCTTAGTATAAACAAACCCCTTATTTATCCTTCGCAAGGTACTTAGAAAGAATCTAGTAATGTCAAGAAAGCGAGCACGTAGAATGGTGGAACTCAACGCCACGCTTTAGTTAAAAAAAAACTATTAATACTTTTAATTCCTATGAAACATTACATTATAAATCATTAAGCATAATAACATTGCGACTGTAAATGCGACAGGTTGTGGGTTCGATCCCCACTCCAGGAAATGTAAAATTTAGTATTTTCATTTCTTGGGTCTGGTAAAGAGGCAAAGCGCAGCGTTGAGTTCCGCCACTCAACACGC
The DNA here is from genome assembly GCA_033558755.1 of Philaethria dido. Classification (NCBI taxonomy): domain Eukaryota; kingdom Metazoa; phylum Arthropoda; class Insecta; order Lepidoptera; family Nymphalidae; genus Philaethria; species Philaethria dido. Next base: position 259,451 of record JAKGSA010000596.1, read on the forward strand.
AATACCTCAATTCGGCGGAAAGTGGGGAACGGAATTGTTGAAAGAGAATGGAGTGTCTTAACTCTACTACTAGGTTCTCTGGTTCCCTCTGCCTAACCTGCTATATGCGGGATACAGTGTAAAGTTAAAAAAAATAATAATAATAACATTGACAAATAAAACTAAAAGTAAAAAGGACAAAACAATCAGCAAGTAGTTTCGAACAGCGTTTTGCGATGTTGCCGTCCCGCACTGCAGCGTTTCTACCGCTATTTTGTAATCAGTAACTACGACCATTCACTTGAGTCTTATGTCTACGTAATAAGGTGCAGAATCGTTTATCCGCTTCCACACTGACGGCAACGTCGCTGCGACTGCGTCACTTCGCGCGGACAAGTCGCGACAGAAACACGCTTTTAGCTTAGTTTAGTGTTAATTTTTTTAACTATGTGAGTTTTATGTAATTCTATACAAATAAATCGCTTGCGTTACTAAGTGATTGACGGACAACGTACAAGTGAATCTACTATCCAGATAAAGTTGAAATTTGCTTTGTAGATTCCTTGGGAAGTGTAAGAGAGCACTAAAGAGAGGATTTTTCAAAATACCCACGATACAGTGAAATAATAGGATTTAACATTTCATAGTCAATGCAAACGAGGTTGCGGGCTACAACTAGCTTATATAATGTGTATTTAAAGGGTTAGCTAAGTTTAAAATACATAATTAGTTTTCTAATCAAAATATATATAGTACTAATTGTAAGTTATTTGTTAGTTGGTTAAGGTAAATACGCAGTTTTAATACTCATTTGATAGACGTACATTATTCTCAATTTGTTTAGTTATTTGTATGGCCTCTATTTACAAACAAGTCCCTTTACCGATATTTCCAAATGTTCCATATTGTTACGTATTACAAACGAAATATGTTATTTTGAATATAAATATGTATGGTACAAGGTTATTTTCATATTTATTAACAAGAATAAAGTATTTTTTAAATGATATCCCTATATTTGCCTTACTTACATACTTAGTTATGGCAAACGTTTTAACAGGCTTTTTAAGACTTACAAAAAAATCGATATAGGAAATTGTTAAATACTTCCTATTTTTTGTATGTTAAATACTTCCTATTTGAATGAGTACGACGATTAAAACATCCAACAAATATTTTTTTTCTCGGTTCGTTGATTTATTTATTTTTATTCGTTATTTACTTTATTAAATATCTCTTATCCTAATATTGATACGTAAAGGATTAACTTTGTACTAGTTCAAGAAAATAATGCGGACGAAGGAATTTGAAATTTTTTTAGTAATTATTATTTTTCACAATACAATTTATTAAGCGTCAACAAGTATACTGGTATCGCAATAACATTTCCAAAGCCAAAATAAATATCAATGGGCTATCTGCAATCATCGGCGCGCCCATGCGGTGATATGACGTCATAGGGGAGATAAACACAGTATTTAAAATACGCGAAGTACATTATCTTACCTGTTTTTTATTTCATGAAAATACAATAAATTCGGTTACAAGACCAACGCCTGTTTAGATATTATATACTGGTATATCCAACATCATATTTTTATTTAACTAGGTTTATTTCTTTTTTTTTTAAATTCACGAATTATCCCGCATATAGCAGGGTAGGCACAGGGAACCTGAGAACCTAATATTAAGACACCCCCTTCTCTTGCAACAATTCTGTTTCCCACTTTCCGCCGAATTGAGGCATTGCGTGCTGAGTGGCGGAACTCAACACCGCACTTTGCCTTGTTACCAAACCCAGGAAATGAAAAGATTAACATTTCTATATAATTAGGTCGGAAAGACAATACAACGGTGTTATGTAACCATGGTAAAGTTGATAAATCGAAAATGCATACGTTTTAGGACAGGTTTTTTAAGTTTTATGCCTGTTTGAAATTTATTAATTTAGTAATTTATTAATATACCCTATGAATAAAGTAATCTTAATACATATTAATATGCAAACAATAGATATGCAAGTAACTTATCAACATATGGACAAATAAATGATGTCATTTTACGTTTCCAGCAAGAATATACTTTACCAATCAATATGACGACGTATACACTTGGTGCAGAAATTTTTATTGACGAGATAAAGAAACATCGGGAACTATGGGCACAACCCTCGCGCAGTGAAGGTAACAGGTTCAAGAGTACGGTAAAACGTGCCGCCTGGAGCAAAGTAGCTAAAGTATTTATACCAGATTTCGACAGTATGAACGACGTAGAAAAAAATGACGTATGTAAGTTTTCTTTTATAAAATGAAACTAATTTAACCGGATTAATCGAGTATATGTTAGTATTTTTTTAGCTTCACGCTGTATCCCGCATATACCAGAATAGGCAGAGGGAAACTGAGAACCTAACCTCCGCCGAATAGAGGCATTGCTTGCTGAGTGGCGGAACTCAAAGCCGCGCATTGCCTTGTTACCAAAGCCAGGAAATGAAAATTTGACGTTTCCTGGAGTTGGAATCGAACCCACAACCTGTCGCGTTTACAGTCGCACCCTTGTGCCTCTGCGCCACGACAGGCGTTGTTAGTATTCGGAAATACATTTTTGGAAATCCGGAGTTTCGAACACTCCAGACTGACTGAGAGTCTACCCGTGACCACGGACTAGTGTTTAAAAAGATCTCAATATTTACCTTTGTTGTGATAAAAACAACAATTGTTTATCTTTATCTTTATGGAAATTCAACATTCTTTTTATATTTTTATATATAAATTAGTCTCTTCCTCTCTTTAAGTCTCGCTTTGAATTTGAATTAAAATACATATTTCCTTAGTCAGCGGATACCCTTAATTTTTTTTTTCTCCGTGGACTCCAAACCTCCGACCACGTTGACTATTTGAGACTATAAAACATGCAAGCTGTGCCACTATAGCATAAAGAAAATATAATTTAGAAAAATCTATTAAATTATTAAAAGCTGGCATTAGTATTTCAAGAGACGGTTACGTCGTAAAATTAATATAACTCATAATAAAACGTGTTTCACGTATACGAGTACAGCTGTATTTTATGTGTTGCGAGAAAAGGGGAAACGCGAGAGAACTAGGACATTTTAAGAATAATTTTTCACTATTATTCCATTTATAAATATATTCAGATAAAAGTGGTAATGTGAAATAAAATTGGCATCTGGGGATAAGTATCAATAATAAAAATACATCAAATTTAAAACACAAAAAAAAAATTACTGATATTTTTTTTTAACTTCACGCCCCATGTATCCCGCATATAGCAGGATAGGCAGAGGGAACCAGAGAACCTAGTGTTAAGACACTCCATTTTCTTTCAACAATTCCGTTCCCCACTTTTTACTGACATTTAATTAATTATAACAATGGTCATAAAATGCGATAATTGTTCCAGATCGCAAATTGCACAGCAAATGGCGAAACATCCGGGATGCATACGTCCGAAATATAAAACGAAGGAACAGTAAACGACAGTACATGTACGCTAGAAACCTTACATTCCTTAACAGTAGATATATCGGACAGACCAACGAACAAACGGATGAAGAATCTTCAGACGAAGACAAAATAACTGACAAGTCAGAAAACGCTGAAGTCGGTAGTGACGATGAATCCAGTAGGAGTAATGTAAAAAGGCAAAAAATTGAGAAAGCAAATATTGAGTTTGTTGATACCCCAAGTGTGTCCAACATTGATTTCAGCCACACAGTAGAGGATGAGGACAGATCCTTTTTTGATTCTTTATTACCCGCAGTCAGAGAATTCGATTTGGATCAGAAGCTAGAATTTAGGTGTGAAGTTCTAAAAATGATTAAATATATACGTTCAAACACGAACAGGATAAAACCCGAACAAATAACGGATGGTTTTGATTCATAAAATAAGGAAATTATAGGAATTAGGTTAAGGGAACACATTGTTTTAAATATATATTTTGTGATGTTTGTCAAATATTTTTTTTCTCAAGACATTCTGTTTTCCATTTCCGCCTTTGTGTGTTGAGTGGTGGAACCGAACGCTTCGCTTTGTCTCACTACCGCCGTAACGTGAAAATAATTTAAATATGATAAATCACTTAAGTGGGAATCGAACCCACAACTCATGATTACAGTCCTTATGCGTCAATATTGCCTCTACTCGTTGTAATTATATTATTTTTTATCATATTTTTGGTCTTCTATTACGAAACGTGATTCCATGTAAGTTGAATGGCAAAAACAGTATAAAATTAGGTATAAAAAAAATTAAATAAAAAAAAAACAAAAGATAATGGACATTCATTTCTATTCCCGGGATGTAATTTGCATTTTGAAAGTTTAAACATTTACCATAAAAAGCGCTGCGCTACTTAATTACAATGATTAATGTAGCGTTTTAAATTCCACCAACTGTTCCTATCATGAATTCTCACGCTGTTTTTTGTTAACCTATTTATAGCAAGAACTTAGTGTTAAGACACTCCGTTACTTACTCTCCGTCCGAATTCGAGACATTGCTTGTTATGTGACGGAACTCAATGCCGCGCTTTAGCAAGACTAAAGAGAAATTAAAATAATTCTAATATTGCTTCGAATGAGATTCGAACCATTCGAATGAGAATGAGATTTCAACTCATCAAATCGTCCCACTGCACCAGGCTGGTCTGTATTATTTTTAATGTATAATTTTCTTTTAGACTAAATCTCGATTATCAGTTATATTCTTCCTAAAATTAATTTGTAACAACATCACAGATTATTCTTTCTATAAAAGATAATTGAAAATGGCAGTTCTAAGACATAAATAGCGATAATAAATCCAGAAACTTTGTGGTTTCACGATAATTTATAACTTTTTAATAGGTGTAGAGAAGATTTACTTCTAAATACAATAAATATATAAATGTAATAATTTCCATGGACAAATTGACTGTATAAAATAAATACATACATAGCTTCACACTATATCCCGCATATAACAGGGTAGGCTGAGGGAAACTAGTGTTAAGACACTCCGTTCCCCACTTTCCGTCGAATTGAAGCATTGCGTGCTGAGTGGTGGAACTCAACGCACTCAACTCAAGCCCAGGAAATCGAACCCACAACCTGTCGCGTTTACTGTAGCACGCTTGTGCCTTAAGCCACGACAGGCGTTAAATAAAAGAAATGCTAAGCACAATTGCATGCTTCATGCACAATTTCCTAATATACTGGAATAAGGAAGGAATATATAATATAAATAATATATTCCTACAATTTAAAATTTTACAATCAAAATTAGCCATTACAAAATACAATATAGAACTTATTTAAAAAAAATTATTACCACAGAGTAACAAACTCAACTAGCAACTACATGCTAGCCACAGACAGCAACAAGTCATAACAACGCCAGTCTGCGCGGCGCGGCAACGTCGCGAGAAAGTGGCACGGCGCGGCAACAGCGCGATCGATATGCCGACTTTAAACGAACCCACCCGAAAGATGCCGAGAGTCGACGGCGTTATCACGAATATAGTACATAGACCTATGTATATATCTACATAGTATAGACGTAGTCCAGAGTTCGAACACGTGTCTTTTGTTCATTGATACGATACAATAACAGACTGTACCGCCAGAGATGATAGTTTTTTCATATTAATAGAGTTTATATTTTAACAGTATATTGATATGGGATGGCATGGTGATTTTTTTTATAATGTTAGGGAATTAACCTAAAAAGGACATTATTTTGTCTATACACAAATGTTACAGGCTACACTTATTTTATTTCTCTAAAGAAATAATTTTTAGTTCTGTAAATTGAGCTTTTTGTACGAAAATTTAATAAATAAAAATCTTAAGTTTCAACTAACTTCAAATAATATTAAGAAAAAAACACTTAGTTATTACTTTACTACTATTTTATTGTAACAGTTTATTTAAAACCACCGATTTCTAATGCTCGTGCATGCATGTGCATGTGCACAGACAAAATGACGAATGCACGAATATGACTAAATTACACAAAATATTTACAATCTATAGCCTATCTGTTATATTACTGTAAATTTTCGTCTGGATCCGGTTCGGTAGTTTTAGCGTCAAAGACTAACAAACATCTATCCATTCTCACAAAATTTTTAGAAAGATATTTTAATATTCAAAACTTTAATATTGACCGTTTATAATAATATCAAGACATAGAACATACATATTATGTAGTTCTCTGTACATATTTGCATCATTGGAAACGAAAGTCCGTCTGCTAGTAACCCTGAACGAACCTGTTCTAGCTCGTGGGAGTCGCTCTTGAAACCAGTACTTAGATACTCAATGGGACAAAAAGCACTATTTGAACTTTCTATATTTTGAAACCATATTTTTTTCTGCTTATCTCGAATAGGGTAGTTAAAGGAAAACTAGCCTTGCAACACACAGCTCTTAATTTATCGCCTGAATTCGAGACTTTCTATTTGGACTAGCGTTATACCTAGTAATAAGATTAACTTATCAAATTGGGGAAATGAAAATAACTTCAATATTATTAATGCTACGCGATGAATTGTACCCACAGGCAATTGCGTTTACAGTCAATCTCACTCTTAATATGCCACGATGGCCTCAATGATAAACAAACTACTAAAAAAAACGTAATTTTAAATTGTTACGACATAAATGAGTCATACATATTCCGTCATTGAGCCACTGAGCACTTAATTTTTAAGAATATAAAAGATAATATAATAATAAAAAGTATTCTCGTATATAATATGAAACAATAAGAATTTTTATTTACTCGAAACTTTACAATGAAAAAGTTTAGAAAAAAATTGTACGCCGTAGAATTAGTAGCGGGAGGTAACAGCGAAATCGCATTATAATCTACCATAAGATCCCGGCTTGTCTAGAATTATCATTAGTTCATTTCTAGCACGTACTTCTAATGCGGCGTTTGTAGAATCTTTTCAACTTTGGTTGGATAAAGAGAAGAGCTTGGACAGTGGAGTTGAGCGTTAATGCGCAATTTAAAGGGTTAAGCTTAATAATAATAATATATATTACATCTACTAATAAAATACCAGTTTTTACTGTTAAATTATTTTTCCTACTCCATAATAAATATTTAATATTTTGACAAAATAAAATTATTAAGAATAATGCCTGTCGTGGCGCAGAGGCACAAGCTTGCGACTGTAAACGCGACAGGTTGTGGGTTCGATTCCCACTCCAGGAAATGTAAAATTTAGTATTTTCATTTCTTGGGTTTGGTAACAAAGCAAAACGCTGCGTTGAGTTCCGCCACTCAGCACGCAATGCAATCGGCGAAAAGTGGGGAACGGAATTGTTGTATGAACGGAGTGTCTTAACACTAGGTTCTCAGGTTCCCTCTGTCTACCCCGCTATATGCGGGATACAGCCTGAAGGTATATATAAATATATATATATATATATATATATATATATATATATATATATATATATATATATATTGAAAATAACTCAAAAATTACCCGTCAGATGTGAAATAGCCACGTCAGAAGCACTACACTAAAAACAAAAAATTGGTTCAGCCAGTAAAAAGTTAGGCGATAACGCACATAAAAACAGTCGAATTGATAACTTCTTTTTCTGTACTAGGTTAAAAATAATTTAAAATGTAATAGAGGTTATAACGTATATACAGTTAGAGCTATAAGTAATGGCTGTAGTTGTTAATCAAGTTATAACTTTGCAACATGCTAAACCACAACGCAGCTAGCTCACAGTTAACATACGTGAACTATTGCACAAAATGTACTCATGTGAGGTCAACGTGGCGCAGTGAGACAGCGTCTGACTGTTTAGTCAGTAAAAAGTCTGTAAACGCGTTTGGTTGTAGATTCGATTTCTACGCGGTTGAATTATTATATATAAAATTATTTTCAATTAAGTAAGAAAAATCTTGGCGTTGAGTTCCGTCATTCAATTCGTAATGATCGAATTCGGACAGAAAATGGAGAAGGGGGTAAAATACACTTGGGTTATCTCTAATTACCCTACTCTGCAGGATAAATTCACGTTTATCCTGTACTTATATTAAGTTATATAGTTAAGTTATCCTGTCTTTTTGCAAACTATATAACAAATAATAAATATATTGCAAGCTATGTAACATTTTTAGTTTCTAAGTAGTCATATACTATAGTCATATACTATACTTATGGCTATATTATGACCAAATTACAAAGAACTGTTAATAAAATGCTGTCTTTGTGTTATTTTGTATACGGGAAGATACTGTCATCTAGTTTCGACTTCATCTTTATCTTCATGACTCTACATAAACTTTATACCCATATATACTCATTAATAAATTACAATTAAAAGAAACAAAACACAAATCCTAGGTGTAATAATGTCAGAGTAAATTCGTGATCACACTCACCTCGGACCTCGCGGCATTTACAATCTTGACATAGTACACTACAGTAAACAGTAATTAATTGCGTTTTACAACGCGAAGGCCTTTCTTTTAATTTATAAGTTACATTTATTTATTTATTTATTTTATTTTAACTTCACGCTGTATCCCTCATATAGCGGGGTAGACAGAGGGAACTAGAGAATCTAGTGTTAAGACACTCCATTCTCTTTCAACATTTCCGTTCCCCACTTTCCGCCAAATTGAGGTATTGCGTGTTGAGTGGCGGAACTCAACGCCGCGCTGCCTTGTTACCAAACCCAAGAAATGAAAATACTAAATTTTACATTTCCTGGAGTGGGAATCGAACCCACAACCTGTCGCGTTTACAGTCGCACGCTTGTGCCTCTGCGCCACGACAGGCGTTACATTTGTATACATTATTCGACAACAATATAAGTAATGAAAATATATGCATTCATATAATTCATTTTAAGTTATAAGTATAGGGCATGACATTGAGCTTTTTATGCCACCGTGGAACAGTAGGCCACCACTGAAGTAAAAGTGAAGATGTGAAGGTCGAATCCCCACTAGGTTTACAAAGAATTTAACTAAATTATTATTATATTTTTAATTATTTAAAGAGTTAATCACGTAATTGGAAAACAAAAATCACTTTTAGAAAACGTATAAAAAATTGTCTTTTATAAAACGTCCAAGAGGACGTTGCGTTCAAATTTTTATATATTTTCTAAAAATTATTTTCATTTCCTTGCACTAATAAGACACAATGCGGTTTTTACTGCCGGGGTTTAACACACTTATGTCTCGAATTCGGACAGAATGCGAAGAACTGATCGTCAGAGAACACTAAGTTCTCTTTGCCTACCATGCTATATGGCAAGACCGTGAAGTTAAAAATATCATGTTTCCAATATATAAAAATGTATTTAATAATAATTGTGTAGCTAAATGAATTTCATTTAACGCGCAACGGTTTACGTTATAAAGCCGGCAACAGTACCTATTAGCTGTAGCGCTACATAATTAATAGAATTATTTAAAACATCACCATTACCTGGATATTTTATTTTCGATATATTATTTTTTGGATATCTTATTTTTTGGTTAATGGATGCAGGGGTTTCCGGGCGAAGCGAAGAGGCGGTGCCCCCTGATTGTGTATATATTTATTACGTTAACTAATTTGTCTAACATTGGAGAGCTCGAGGAACGTGAAAGTTAATTTAATAATAACGTTTTACCGTGACGTTACCAAATAATAAGTTATTTATTCTATGAAATTATAAGTTATTTATATTTACCAACTAAGTTTTGATTCACAATCATATATTGAGGAAACTAACGAATGAAATAAGTAAATTTCAAATTTTACAATGGAAAATTTTCATTTAAAATATTCTGGCAAAAAAAATTGTAGATTTCAATTTTTTTTCCAGAATCGTACTTCATTGCAGCTTTTGAATTTCTCTTAACAAGAATAAAATGGACATCTCCTTGCCAACATTGCAAGACGAAAAAGTAGTAAATATAAAAAATTAGCTTTCCTTTCCTGAATACGAACCTACACACATCACTTACAAGTACAAAATAACGTGTAGTAATGACATAATGCGTTTCGCCCACGCGACGCGGACGCATTGCCTCGCCTCGCGACCTTGGTTGACCCCGGAGACGGCGATCGATACCGCTTTAAAATGTAGACTAAAGAACGTCGCAGAATTTCGCTGCCCTACTGTTACTGTTATTGTAGCAAAATGGGGTGGATTCTAGAAAATGGTTGATATCTTGTAATAATTGTGAGATTGGACTTTGGATTTCTTTTTTTATGACCAGACCTATATATAAATACGTGAAGAAAAAACTTTGAATTCCTTTTACGAAAATTACGCGGACGGAGGAGCATGAAAGTCGGCACACCTATAATTTATATAGCGAAGGTATATTTATTAGATATAGGATATTGTACACTTACAATGATTATAATAATGCATAAAAACACATTAAAATACTAAAATGACCACACACAACATGGTTTCACATCCATGTTTATATAAAGTGACATATACATTGATAAAGACACCGCGTTGTTAACGCGTCAACGTGGACACAGTATATTATAGTTATGTAATACCTTCCATGTCCCAATTCCTCTATCTATAAAACCTAAATATATAAAACGCTTGACTGACAGATAACGTACAGGCGAAACTACTGGCCAAAGAAACCTATAATTTGACGTTTAGTTCCTTAATTAATGTAAACAAGGACTAATAACAAATTTCCCGAAACTCCTACGAAAACGAGACAATTGGGATTTTGAGTTTTATGAGTATATTTCACGCAAGTGAAAGCTATACATAGCTACAGCCATTGTGTCAATATTTTAATATGTAAATAATTAGTGGTCATAATAGAGTTACGAATAATTAATTGTAATGTTATTATAGAAAAAGTATTTAATTTTCGAATAAAGTATAATTTATTATAGTTTTCATTTATATAAGTTATAATAATTATTGGCATCTAAAATGCCATAAAAATAAATTCTTTATGAAGCTTTAATAAAACTATGTATAAAGACGTCAAGTTCTAAATATTGTAGACAAAAATATAAAATATAATGAAGAACGTAATAGTAAGAAAAGGGTACAGACTAAATGTCCGTAGTAAATTAAATAAAAAATTATAATAAAAAACTACATTTGGGAATTTTGTTTAAAAATACGTAGCAACACGCCATGTTCATGAAATTCATGTTAATGTATATATTTGATATAATCATAAAAGCATATTAAAAAACGTATAATAATTTAAACATGTCTCTTAAGAAGTATTTATGATAAATAATATATAAAGCGCGGAAAGTTTCCATATTTACAGAGGAGGAAGATCCACAACTTACCAAAACTCTTTTCAGCAATACTTGATGGAATCATCAGAAAGAAGGAATGGGACAACATGACTATTAATATTAACTAGTGTCCCCGTTGACGCGTTAGTAACGCGTCCTAGCAATGTATGTATATGTTACTTTATATAAGTATGGATGTCAAACCATATTAGTGTGTCTTAACATTTATTTCATTGATTTTATATATTTTTTATATATTATTTAAAAAAAGATACTATTATTCTGCACTTCTTCTCTATATAAACTAGAAGTGTACCAAGTTTCATGCTCCTCCGATCGCGTAATTTTCGTAAAAAGGGGTCTAAAGTTTTTGCTTAATAATTAATACATAGATTGGACTAAACACCAATCGCGGGTGACATAATACTCATAATAGATAACCCTGTGAACTTTCAAATCATGCTCCGAGATATACCATGCGAGAGCAGAAAAGTGGGTCTAACAGTAAACAAAACTACAACTAAAATAATTACAAACAGATCATCATAATAGGTGAGACGAAAATAGAATATATTTTCTTTTTATCTTCACGCTGTATCCCGCATATAGCAGGGTAGGTAAAGGGAACGTAGTGTTAAGACACTCCGTTCTCCACTTTCCACCGAATTGAGGCATTGCGTACTGAGTGGCGAAACTGAACACAGCGCTTTGCCCTGTTACCAAACCCAGGGAATAAAAACTATACTAATTCAGGTATAAAGAGATAGATAGCAACAGTAAGGAAAACAAATTATTCTCTCAAAAAAGTACTAAAAAGTAATCAATACAACGTTGCAATAAAAAGAAAAATACACAACGCATGTACCGATACTAACTTATGGAGGCCACTAAAACAACCAAAACTGATTACATGTCAAAGCGCATGGCTCAGCGGAGTATCCTATGTTACACAAAAAGGAATGGAAAAAGGGCCATGCATTCAAGCCATATAACAAAATTTGAGGGTCACTTTTAAAAAATGTATACAAAGTTTGAGGTTTTGACGACTAAACGACTTAAATGGAATTAGAATTCTGTTTTTTTTTAAGCTTAACGCTGTATCCAGCATATAGAAGGGTAGGCAAAGGGAACCGGAGAACCTAATGTTAAGACTCCGTTCCCCACTTGCCGCCAAATTGAGGCATTGCGTGCTGAGTGGCGGACCTCAACGCTGCGTTTTGTCTTTGTTACCAAACCCAGGAAATTAAAATATTGAACTTATATTTCCTGGAGTGGGAATCTAACCTACAACCTGTCACGTTTACAGTCGCACGCTTGTACCTCTGCGCCATGACAGGCATAGTGGAACTAGATAGGTTACAAAAACTATATAGTTCTTAGAAATAATCGTTGGGTAACATTTATAATATTAAATATTTTTTCTACGTCTTTTCAATTAAAATCATCCAACCGTATATTTTTGAACCGAAATCTATTAATAAATTTAATACATTTATATCGTAAAATATTCAATTAGCAACGAATCGACGGCTGTCCTTCATTACAGGCTGCGGTCGCTTTGCAAGTAAAAGCACTCCATTACGTATTTTATATATTATTCAAATAAACGATACAATTAGATATTTAATTTTTTACATAATTATTATTCATGGGAAAAGTATTTGTAAATTGCACCTAGTAAGTCTTTTATAGTGATAACATAGAAAAGAAATTTGAGATAACGTATTACAGAAATTACCTTCTTAAAATATTATGTTTTTTATTTATCATTATAATGTAGGAAACCACAGTAGCGAAGTGTGGTTTAAATTATTTTCATTAATTTTATCTAGTAAATCAAAGCGCAGCGTTAAGTACGTACGTCACTCAACTTGCAATATTTCGAAATAGGGCGCAAAACAGAGAACGCAGTATTTCTATGATAATACAGAAAAAAGGGATCATTGTGAAAAAATATTTTTTACATTATAACAAATATTCACCATTTAAAGAGGTTTTTTTCTTCTAAACCAGCAAAACGTACGAAATACAAGAAAAAATCCATTACAAATATTTATTACAATCATTATAAGTGCCGATTGCCCTATTTAAACTAACAGACCTATAAATTGAACGTTTTACAATAGACGTGGACGTACACGAGCTCTTAACATACGAACATAAATCTCCATATCTACACTTAGCTGAAGATCTCACCAGCCGGTTTTAATTGTTTATGACTAGAATATGAAAAATACTACAAACTTATCGTTATATTATAGCCTCATTATACAAAATCTTTGTACATTTTAACATATGTGTTAAGTCTGATGTAGAGAATCTATGGTACTGAAAGTAATATTCAATATCTTTTGTGTGAAACAGTAACAAACATTGTAGGTAACTGTCATTGTAGGTATTACAGTAGAATTGGTTTCGGCGAAAAAAAAAAATTAGTGTATAAGATGATGTATAGCTAAATATGAGCCATTATTGCCATTATCACACACCATCACCGTTACGAACAGAAAGTATATTCATTTTTATATTAAAACATAAATACATTTCTCGTATTTTTAAATCTATTGCCGTAGAGAATCTAATGTTGAGACGGTTGTTCAATTTTCGTCTAATTTCGTATAAGCAAACCGAGTTCAACGAGGAATTTTTATAACTAGACTCAGGTAAATGAAGATAATTTAAGATTATAGAGTGGGTATCACTCACAACCATAGTTAATATTGCCCCATAGTGATGCAAAGTCGTTAAAACCATCTCCAAATTTCTACATTTTTTCGACTGTGCCTCCGGTGTGTTGTTCGTGATATGAATGTTCGCGATTTTACCATTTTATTTCGAATTGGGGTAAATGATGACGCGTCGTCTTTACAGCGACATCGGGGATGAGGAATGAGGGTACTCAGCCCCTACGACGATATCTAAAGAAAAATAATAATTTGAACTCGATTCTACAAGTATTAAAAACATTTTAAGTGTGAGTAAGCTAAGCACTAAGTCACGAACGAAAGTTCCTTAAAGAATTGGTTCAACGGTTTCAGGAGCGGTAACGATAGCGCTGTGGAAATAGAACTGATAACAAAAAGCCAGTAGAGTCGTGTATCTTTTCTTTTATCTCGCAAGCTTTGAATAGATAAAGAATGGTCACTTGCAGCCAAGTATTGTGTAACATGTACATTTTATGTGTTAGGTTTATATAAGTATGTATTTTTGTTGTTATTTCTATACTTTTGTGTTGTAGCATGTTATTCGATTTGTTTTCACATTTTTTGTGAGCAAAATAATTAATAAGTGGCGAATATTCATCATGGCGCAGTGGGTCTTTAACTGTAAGCACAATAGATTTGGGTTTGATTCCTACTTGGAATGATTTTATTTAAATTATTTTCATTTCTCCGCTTTGATAAGACAAAATGCGTTGTTGAATATCACTCAACAAGAGTGTCTTGACACTGGGTTCTCTTTGACTACCCCGCTATGAGGAATATAGCGTAAAAATAATATTGTCAAAATAAAATAAATAAATAGCTATCAATTTTTATTATAAAGTTAGCAACTAAAAAAATGTCCTATTAAAGTTATATAACTTTTACAACAATACAAAAATACAACAATGAATCGGATGAATCAATTAAAAATTAGGAATCTACCTAACAACGGGCACCGGACAACGGGCAATGCACGCCGCGTGATGACGCAAGCGTGCAACACCACAATACAATAATAGCGTGCGGAGCGGCAACGGCGCGCCACGGCCGCGCACGGTGTGGCAACGCGAAAATCGATGCGGGCTAAATCAATTTGACGTTCACGTTCACGTTTACATTCTCGTTCTCGTTTGTTGCTAACGTACACAATTATGGACGATGTTTACGAATATTTCGTCCATTTCGAAATATTATTGTGATGCACAAAAATTATGGTGGCTCATTATGTCCGTATCGGCGTGAATAAGTTGATAAAAAGAAAATGTATACTTTTCAGGATAGGCATTTTTAAGTATATAATATTTATGTGTAATTTTTTTTACCTAATATCGTTTGATTTCCTTGAATTTTTTGATTCAATCATATGCCCACTTTATAAATTAAGCATTAATATAAAAAAATGTATATACAAATCGACTTATCAACCTATTCAAGCCTGATTGGAATTGTTTTTTTAATGTTGTACTACTGTTTAATAGTAGTAGGATTACAACATTAACACTCGTTTGTGAAAATAGATAAACTTCAGTTAGACGAACTGTTGAACGCATCTAGAATGAAACATAACAGTAAAATAGAAAGATTTTTTAGTAAATTAATTATAATAATAATTATAAAGTCGTACATAAAATTAGAATTTATACAATATAATTGTTATTCATAAAAATATTCTTATTTACATATTTTGAAAGAAACCGCGCTTTAGGCGTACATAATTTAACATTTTTTCGTTAAAGTTTAATAATAAAGAACATTGAAACCGCCATTCTTAGCTGCTAGCGTTTTTTACACGTTTTCGATCTTATAATAATTACATCTATCTATTACCAAAGTATTAGGAGGACATCGTGGCGAAGTAGCAGGCTGTAAATACGAATGATTTTCATTTTTCTACTCTAGTAGATAAAACGCGGCGTTGAGCTACGCTACTCAACACGCAATGTCTCAAATTCGGGCAGAAAATGAAAGTATCTTGACACTAGGGTCTGTTAAGTAATATTAAGTATAATAAGTAGATATTAAGTAGGCAACTAAATAAAATATTTGGACTCTCTTTGGAAAAAAAATGTCTTATTTCCTAGGCTAACAACAAAAGTTACGGACTACGTGTCCGTAGTGATCAGAATATATATTATTAAAAAAAAGACACTAGGTTCTCTCTGCCTATCCTGCTATGTGCGAAGCTAAAAAAATACCAAAGTAATGTTGATATTTACATAAAGTATACACAAAAAGTATTTATTTTATTACTTAATAAACTTTAACAAGAAAAATAATTAACCAGATGTTGCCATGTATGGGCAAAACCCATTACGTTAACTTGCAAATGTGTTTTTTTTAAATCATAATTACTGTAATGATACAAAAATAAGGTGGTTCATTTCAATGAAAATATTGAAGTTTTGATTTTATTATTAATTTGATTCTTTACTAGTGATTATTAATTTTAAACGATTTTTATGAGTAAAATCGAAATTTATCGATGAATGAGCTATGTACGAAATAGTTCATACAATTATCAAATTACACAAAAAAATTAAATTGCAGTCTATGTGCTATTCTGATATATACAGTATAATACTTCCTGCAAAGAATCATCTAGATCGTCAAAGAATAATAAACGGGCGTCCATCCTCATAATGTTTCGGATTCATAATAATATTATAGTATGATTAGGTATTTATTTAAAAAAAAAAATATCGTCATATTCTTCACAATGAAAGATATAAATAATTTGGCTTTTAGCGTTTACAAAACTTAAGTAATGTTTGGCAACGATGGGTAGTTTTAGTACACAAGAATAGATATCTTATTTTAAGGTTGATACAAATTTACGCTTATGAGAATCGATCCAAGGTCGCGAAGTGGTTTTTAGTTAACTCATAGATAGCGAATTCCTTTCGCAGATATTTTGACTTAGCTAAGTAATTATCTGTTATAAGACTGTATGTTTATGTTCAAGACACTCCGTTCTACGTTTTCTTCCCGAAATCGAAACATTGCGTGTTGAGTGGTGAAACTCGTATATTTCCCTTTTCCATCAAAGCAAGAAAATGAAAATAATTTAAAAAATAAAATCATTCTATAAATCGATCCCGCGACCTTTTGTTTTCACAGTTAAACTCTGTTCTATACACTTAAAAAATTATCAAATGTCTTTAACACCAAAAAGCAGTGGCGAATGGTGGTAATTTTATATACGGGTCGGACCTGGACCAAAATATTATACATTTTTAGTGTATATATAGGCTGTTAATTTTTGTCGACCTTGTTTCTTTGTAATTCCAAATTAATGTCAAACTTGTTTTGTTTTTGCAATCCCAAATTTTTGTTGATCTTGTTTTTTGCAATCCATAATTTTTGTCGACCTTGTTTTTTTGGCGTTTAAATTTTTGTCAACATCTAGTTTTGAATAAGTAATATAACCTTAATCTTTTTAAGTAATTATTATTTATTACTGTAGAGGTCTAGAACTTTTACAGAACATTATAATGAGGACAAATTAATACTTATAGTACATATACACGATAATAACAATTCTTACTGCAACTTGCAAACGCCTACTTTCGCATTTTCAATAAAAACAAGTTATTTCAATAATCTGGTATGCAGAACTAGTTCAATAATTGTTAGTAAATTAAATTGTAGCACTAGTAAGAAAAATATCATCGTTAAAATAAATATCATTATAAATGATCATTGTACAGCTGTTGTGTGATAGAGGACACGATTGATCATAGATTCAAATCTATTTTGGGGATTTTCCACATTATTTAATTTAACAGATTAATATTAGAGTTTAGTGCATACTACATACATACTAACAAGAGTAAGGTCACAGAAAATTAGGTGTTAAGACATTCAAGTCTCCACTTGCTGCTCAAAATCGAGACATTACATGTTGAATGATGGGACTCAATGTTGCCTTTTCTCTTAACAAAGCTGAGAAATAAAAAAGAAATAAACATAATCATAACGCCTGTCGTGGCGCAGAGGCACAAGCGTGCGACTGTAAACGCGACAGGTTGTGGGTTCGATTCCCACTCCAGGAAATGTAAAATTTACTATTTTCATTTCCTGGGGCTTGCCTTGGCAGAGCGCGGCGTTGAGTTCCGCCACTCAACACGCAATGCCTCAATTCGGCGGAAAGTGAGGAACGGAATTGTTGAAAGAGAATGGAGTGTCTTAACACTAGGTTCTCTGGTTCCCTCTGCCTACCCCGCTATATGCGGGTTACAGCTTGAAGTTAAAAAAAAAAAACAATCATTCCTTTGAACAGTGATCGAAACCCACCCGATTGATTGTGTTTACACTCTGCGCCATGTCCTCTATATACTTAGATGGCATAATACGAAGTTTGTTAGTCCGTACATATATATATATATAATAAAAACTGCGTAAACGTTCACGTTCAATGCTGCCTCGGCCAATTAAATGCGAAATCCAAATTACAAACCTGTTTTGCCATATTTAATTGGCCGAAACCGTTATAAGATACCGCATTTTAACGAAATACCGAATATTTTCCACTATTGAGCGGTGAAGTGCTTGTGTTTTTATGTTTAAGCCTTTTGAAGGTATTTTTAATGACTTACGTTTTTTGTTAATTTCGTGTTGGCATTATGTTTAAGGCTATTTCATGTCAAGTTATATGATTTACTTGTTGTGTAGAAAAATGAGTTTTTAAGTTTTAATATTTAATTTTGCTGTCAAATTCAAATGAATTCAAGTTTACTGACTATTATTTAAATTATGTTCATTTATTTAGTCACAACTTTTGAGACAGGCAGAAATATAACGAAGAACTCAGTTCTTTTCATTTATCATTTAAAATACTTAGTTTATTGATCAAAACTCAATGTGAAACCGTTCAATCAGATCTATCTCAAAAATACTAGCAGATAATAAAATATCACAGATAAATGAGATAAGATGAGAATTCTATAGATTAGGCTATTAGGTAGATATCCCATACCAGGAAATGTAAAATTTTAGTATTTTCATTTCCTGGGTTTGGTCACAAGGCAAAGGGCGGCGTTGAGTTCCGCCACTCAGCACGCAATGCCTCAATTCTGAAGCTAAAAAAACTCATGTTTAAAAATGCCCTGAAAAGCGTACATTTACGACATGTCAACTTATTCACACCTGGTAGTAGATTATAATATTGTAAATATAAAATATAAACACAAAAAGCCGACAAACTAACGCAAAGGCGAATTCAACGCACCCATTCACTACATACATATTCATACAATGTAGGTATGTGTATTGAAGTTCAAGCCTTACTTATCCCGCACGGTGTGGCAACGTCGCACACCCCGATACAGTTTCACGAGATCAGCTGGATATAAGATATCCGTAGCAAACTTATACACTGTCCCGTTTTTTGCACTTAAGTCAATATAATTTGATTTATTTATAGATTTTAATTACTTTAAAGTGAATTTGTAATAACAATATGTTGTAAATATATATAAAATGTTAGATAGAAAGCAAGCTTGTTTCAATCTTAATTTTGAATGAAATGACAGTTGGCAATTCAGGCGTACGTATTAAATAACGTCTTTTCTATATAAAATTTTGTATAAGGATTATTAAAAAGGCACCTTCACGCTGTATTTCGAATAACAGGACAGTCATAGAGAACAATTTGTAGTTTCAAGATACTACGTTCGCTGCTTTACACCAGAATTAGAGACAATGCATATTAGGTGGCGGAACTCAACGCCGCGCTTTCTATTATGAAAGTAACAATGTAACTTACATTGAACAATATATTTACTAAAAAAACACATAATTATTTATAGCTAAGTAAGAACTATCGGTAAATACAATAATCATTATACTGATAACATATCAGTACCAAGAAACATAAGGGCGTATAAATGTTATAGATAACATTTATACGCCCATGCATAATATTTAAAAATAATAAAAAAAAAAACAACAAAAACAAACACGTGAATAGTAGTCCTTGTAGTACAATCCTACGCCAATTGAAACGCGGAACGGCAACGCGGAGCGGCAACGCGGAGAGGCAACGCGTAAGAACGGCAACGTCGCCTTGGCGTTACGATCAGCTGGACGGACGGTTGGTTATATTTACGAAGATATTTACATCATTATGTATTGAAAACGTTTATCTTCTTCAATAATTTAAATTAATATAGTATAGTATTGTAATCATTTTATTATATACTAAATACTTATTGTGACTAAAACACAAAATGTGTTATACTGACTATATTACTGGAAAGTCTTATATTGGAGTTTTAGCGTGAAAGTAACAAAACATCTATGCTCATAAACTTTTAGTAGGATATCTAAATATATCGTATCATGTTTTTCACTTTCTATTCGCTATTTGGTAAGTGAGATTGTATAGAACTCAATGCCACAGATTATACTAGATCAGAGCAGCGTAAATATTTTATATGTATACTTTCTCTGCCCGAAAATCAGAAATACATTTCACAACGTAGTCACGATATCGTCGACTAACCACACTTTTACAGTCATGAATTTACATTAAATATACATTTTACAAAATACTAGCTTAATTCCCCGACTTTGTATGGGTGGATTATAAAAATTTACAACTCCATTTTTTTCCGTTTCATAGGAATTCCGAGAAATTATCTCTCAATGCTCTTCTGTAGTCACTAAGAAACCTAAATGACTATCTTAGCGTTGTATGGATACGAGTGTCCCCGTAAATGCGTTAATAACGCATTGCGTAGTGACATATATATCACTTTATATAAACATGGATGTCAAATCATGGTAGTGTGTAACATTTATTTTATTAATTTAATATATTATTCTGCATTATTTTTAGAAATTATAATAACTCTGCACTCCTTCGCTATATATACTATAAGTGTGCCGAATTTCATGCTTCTCCGTCCGCGTAATTTACGTAAAAAGGAATCCAAAGTTTTTCCTTCACGTATTAATATATAGATTAGTTTCGCCTGTACGCTGTCTGTCAGTCACTTAGTAACGCAATCGCTTTATATATAAAAATTAAACAAAAATTATTTTTAAATGTTATATGAAACAGTGATTTTTTAAGTGAAGTTTAGCCGTCAACTATACACGAGACGTCCGTAACATAAAATAGAACAGCATAAATGAATAATTACGTACAATTTCAAATGAATCCTGAGGCGCTTGGCGAAGCAGGCGTGCCAAAATATAAATCAACCATTTTGTATACTATTTTTATTATTATTTTCTATCCATCAATGTCTGCACGAGAATGTATGAGAAATAAGCGTGTAAAACTGACTGGAATGATGACAGTGGATATTTGGACAAATTTCACTTTTACCATTTACTTTTATGTATTATTATATAAAATGAAATGAGTAACGCAAGGTTACTTAATGACAGACAGACAACTAACAGGCGAAACTATTATAAGCCATAGAAGCTAAAATTTCGCATATAAGGGGAGCATAAACGAGCATCAAGAGAGAATTTCTTAAAATTCCTATAAAACTAGGAAAAGGCGGAATTATCAGTATGGTCCACACATTCAAAGTCGTGAGATACAACTAGTATATAGATGTGATATTATGGTATTTTAAGTTTTCTCCTTGCCATTGATATAAGTATAGAGTATTGAAATATCAACAAATTAAATAATCGTAATCATAAAAACTAACAGTGCTACAGTGTATAAAGAAATCAATATATGCTGTTGCTAAGTGAAGACCTTTTGACGGTTGATGTAATTGCTAAAGCATTTGCAAACCTGATTCATATTCTTTTGACATTGACACTTTAGTTTTATTTTTACGATATAAGATCACCTGCTGGTTACATTTATTTTACAAGTTTACCAGCCGGTCCTCAAGATTTCGTTTGTGTGGGCTATAAAACTTCACACTGTATCCCGCACATAGCAAGGTAGGCAGAGGGAACCTGAGACCCTATTATTAAGACACTCCGTTCTCATTTCAAGTGTTGCGGGCTGAGTGGCGGAACTCATCGTTTACAGTCGCTTGTGCCTCTGCACCACGACAGGCCTCAGACTATGAAACCTAATAAACTATTTTTTATAGCTTTCACGCATTAAAAAATCCTCTCTTACTCAAATTATTTTATTATTATTAAAAATGCTCCCTAATACTCCTAAGGAGGCTCGTGTTAGTTTCAACCTTCTATGGTCTGTAATTTGGCATGTATGTTGTATGTCAGTCAATTAGTAACACAAACGCTTTATATTATAATATTTCGATGATATCTAGTCCACTAATATTATAAATACAAATGTATGTAAGAATAGGTGTTATTGTTGCACACAAAAAATACAGAACGTTTCTTTGCAAGGCCAGAGAGAACCTAGTGTCGAGACATTTCGTTCACCGCTTTGTCTCACCAGAAAGGAGAAATGAAATAAATTAAAATACAACCTTCTTTTGAGTGCAAATCGAACACATAGCCAATCACGCACACAGTCAGACGCCCAACTACGGCACGATGGTTTTTCAATAAAGTCAAATAGTTAGAAACAGTACAAAGAGTACGAATGCATACGATTTTATGCACAACCGGGCTGTTGCAATTAATTCCTTTAATCGACTTAAACGTTATATAAAGTGTTCTAAATAAAAATCGATAATCCATTCCACTGTGCTTCTTTGTTCATCAAAGTTATGTTTAAAGGAGAGCTTTGTGAGATAGCAACTTTGCCTTTGCTAATTCTGGAATTCGGCATCATTTCGAAATAACGTGAAAGTTACAAGCATATAAGATCGAAATAGCTGGATATCAGTGGCGAGAGGTGAAAATTTTTAAAAGGTAATCCGATAGATTTAGGGCAGACGGTGTATACTTAGGGAAGCCGGAATAGAATGTCAAATTATTTAGCAATTTCAATATCGAGTTTTGCTGACGATCTGATTGTGATGCTGATCATACTCTGCTAGGGATAATAAATCAAAAAGAGTTAACATATTGGTATTATCTACACTTTTGTAAGGATAAATACATGTCAAATGATACAGTTATTAAACCCTGGAGGCTTACACGCGTAAAATACGCGTTGAGAAATATTGGCTTGCAGTATATTTTCTCTATATAAACTTTAAGTATTCCAAATTTCATACACAGACAGAGGTTCGTGTAATTTTCGTAAAATCGATTTTTTTTAGTTATCATTAATATTATAAATTTTACAATAATGACGATTTTATTTTCGATAACTGTGTCATATTTCTGAAAGTTAGATTTAAATGTACGTTTTAATCGAGTGGACTACCTGTTCGGGATATAATTCAATTTATACTCGTATATCGCTTTTCACTGAAATACCATTTTGCACAGAGAATTTCTGTTCTAAATATCATTGAAAGCTTTTCCGAGAATATAGTAATACAATATAGTTAATGTTATTTTTATATTGTGGTATGTACGAGTTACTGTATATTTAAATTATCATAAAAATACCAACATTAAATTTCACATAAATACGAAGAAATATTTCTAGGATATATTTTGAGCGAATAAATAATAAATAGATGATATCTGAAAACGTCAATTTCTACGAAATCATCATATTTTCGTATCAAATTTATGAAGTATATTTGAATCATTACTTTATATCATTTTGACTCACACTTTATATAATTGGGAATCATTATTAATTTTGAACTTAAGATTCAAAAGAAGAATAAAAAATATCTAAACAAAAATGTATTCAATATTCCTGAAAACATCCACAATGTTAATATATGAATGCATCAAACCAGTGGCGTAGGGTGCAGGGAATCCAGTATATATCAGCCCGACCTGGACTAAAATGTTATATAAATTCATGGTATAAGATATATTTAGAAAACGTATAAAAATTTGAACGCAGCGGGATTCGAACCCGCGCCTATTGAAAACCTTCCAAGTGCTCTGACCACTAAGCCATGCGTTCTACATACGGCTGTGTCGAAATTCTTATACGTTTGTTACACCTTATTTATGACAAAAACAAAAGGTTAGGCGATGGGAATCGAGTTATATGAACGTTTTGACTCTGCGGGTATCACGTATGATGAATTTATAAATTCCCATAGCCTACGCGAACGAAGTCACTGGTAGCTAATCATAACTCATCGTCTAACTCATACAAAAACCTATTTATTTTTCAGACAATAATATTTTGTTATTTAAATTTATTTGCTCTTGTTAAAACCTTTTATAGGAATAGAATGTATTTTTATAATTCTTTGCCATTATTGAGAAGGGTTTCAGTTCGTAGAAAATGAATTATATAACTGATGAGAACTGAAACAGATGTGACGTAAATATATTAAAAAATAGAATAGCAAGAAAAAATATAATATTGTTATAATTTTTATGATGAAATTTAAAATTTGCTGGAAAACAGAAATAAGCTGCAATTTTTCTTTACTACAGCCCGAGTAAAGAAAAACAAAGTAAATACAACTTCTTATCTATAAATGGCGGCTTAGAAGAGCGTGCCCTAGCATTACATAATCTAGTAATAATATCGAGTAAGTATCTCCTTACAGGCACGTCCATTGCATGTCGGCTCCAAAGGATTCCTAGAAGACACTGAATAAATCTGTTTTGTACAATATTATTATATGCATTCTTTAGAATTTCAAAATTGCCTTTATGATAGTAATTTAGCGAACATTGTAATAAAAATATAGTTCAGATTCGACAGAAGAATTTTACTCCTTATAGTTTTTGAAGTTATTTCCAAGCAATTTCTCAACCTCCGTGAAAAACCTAATCGCATCATACCAATCTCCAATGCCTACAATAATAAATTACAAATGACCATATGATACGATGTGTTAGTTGTAATGTCCACTAAATAACCGCTACATTAATAAACCTGAAAACCTAAAATAACTTAGTACAACCTTTTATCCTTACGAAAATTTAAAAATAAATCAAAATTCTCACGCTTATGATATGAAACGATGAAATTATACCGTGAATATATACTGAAGGTCAGCTAAAAGTACAAGACAAACAAATACGATTCCGAGTTAATCGATATGCTCTACAAATACGGTGAGCTGTCTAGACTATAGTTATTTTACCTTTTATGACCCAGATACCTATATTGCAGACTTAAATTAAACTTACTTTAAATAGCATTCCAATTTCGTGTTTATGAAGTAATGTTTTGTTTTCCTTGCTTTTACAAACAATTTTTTAGCTCAGCATCAGCATGAGGCTGTCAGACAGAATCTAGTGTTCTGTTCTCCACATTTCCTCATTATCATATCGGGGTAATGAAAATATTTTAACAAAATTTTAACGTAACAAATAGTAAACATTAAATAGTCATAAAGGAATCAGTGTAAGAGAAATTATTTAGTATTTCATAAATTCACTTTGGTACGGTACCAGGTTTATCCCTTTGCAGGGAAAGGAGCTCGGAGTAGTGTATGTAATTTGCTACCCAAGAATAGGCTACCAAATGACTCAAGAGAGTCGCTCGGACAGCGGAGATGAGCGTTAATGCACTTTGTAGGTGGGTGTCGCCTTTGGGAGGCACCTTTAAAATGCATTGACGCTCGCCTCTACTGTCCGAGATTCGATCGCTACATAATCAGATTTGAACACATCCTCCTTGTCATCTTACATTAAAGTCATAAAGTGAAAATGGATGAGAAATAAGCAACATCACGTGAACATGCAATATTTTTTCTTTCGCCTTTTCGCCTTTTTAAATAGCATAGCTTGCTAGATCGATAGAGGTGAACATATAAAAACCGTATACGATATGTTCCTAAAATTAAATTCACACGAGATTCGAAGGAGTTACACGTAACGAACTTAGCAAACGTTAACAAGCAACTTTTGATGATGATTATTTCACTTCATAAAATATACCTTTCCAAATTCATTTTAAAAATAAGATGTAAGAAAAATTAGAAGCGGATAAAAAATAATATTACAAAAGTAACTTTTTCTTGTATTTCTTAAAACGTCCGTAATGCCTAAAGCTTTGGGCTTACAAGGGA
The DNA here is from genome assembly GCA_033558755.1 of Philaethria dido. NCBI lineage: Eukaryota > Metazoa > Arthropoda > Insecta > Lepidoptera > Nymphalidae > Philaethria > Philaethria dido. Next base: position 285,411 of record JAKGSA010000596.1, read on the forward strand.
CTTGAGGAAAAACTTAAATCGTGAATTCCCGGAACCTTTTATATTATACAAAACAAAATAAAAACAACGCTTTTTTGACTTTTGTAAATCAGGCAAGAGAGCTTGTTGGTTGTTTCAGTAACCTATATAGGTACTTCTAGAAAAACATATTTATTAATCATATAAACTACACAAGTATTGTATAATATATATGATTAATAAATATAAGTTTTGTCTGTTAGTCATATTATATTTTTAGTTGTAGTCCAGTTAAAATCATTGCGTAAAATTGATCTATATATCAGTCGTGTAAAACTTTCAAAATTCAAATATATTATATAACTTTTTTCGTATACCAATGTTCAGTTTAAGAGTATCTATTATACAAAATCATAAATACCACCAATTGTTCTAAAGGTCATCTCTAGTTGAAAGCGTTGCTAGCCTTGACAGTCGAAGTCACGGCCGCTACGATACGATACGATGTAGAAAACGGTTGCGTCACGTTTCAATCATTTATTCATATTTGCGTTCAATTTTTAAACAAACTGGCTGGCCTTTTCGATTAGTGTTTAGCGATTTTAGTTGCTAAGTCGTTTATCATTGGTGTAATTCTATTGTGGAAAATAGTTATTTGGGAGGTATGTGTACTTGTAGGCTTGGGTGTCAATTTACCAATAAAAAAAATAGTTTCGATTTTTCCGCATAGTATAGTACTTAGAGAAAACTTCGCATCAAAATACTTCGTCCTTCACTTTCCTCCCGAAATTAAGATCTAGTGTCGAGTTGTAGCGTAGTGGAACTCAACATTCTATATATATTTTTTATTTTTTTTAAGCTTCACGCTGTATCCCGCATATAGCAGGGTAGGCAGAGGGAACCTGAGAACCTAGTGTAAGACATTTCATGCCCCACTTCCCGCTGAATTGAGGCATTGCGGATTTACTGAGTGGCGGAAGTCAACGCCGTGCTTTGCCTTGTTAACAAACCCAGAGAAATAAAAATTCTAAACTTTTTTATCTCCTGGAGTGAGAGTCGACCCCACAAACTGTCGTGTTTACAGTTGCACACTTGTGCCTCTGCACCACGACAGGCGTTCCATATAAATAATACATAAAAATTATATGCCTACACCATTTATATTTTAGCGTTCGTTAGATATATAACCAGTAGGTAACCGGTAGTCAGGTATTTAACTTAATAAAAAGAACATACATCTGCATGTGTATGTGTTTTCGTATCGTTCGATATATGGTACATTGAAACCTGATGTTACCACGATTTTCTAGCTAAGCAAAATCACGTATAATAATGTTAAAACCACCACCGTCAGGTGACCAATAACAGCACAAATTTTGCTAAACGGGACGACGAATCTTATTGAGTATAAAATAATTATACATTTTGTGCTTCAAATATTTGGCACCAACGTAATATGGAGTATCATGCTATAAAGTGGGGAACGGAGTGTTACACTAGGTTCTCAGGTTCCCTCTGCCTACCCTGCTATATGCGAGATACAGCGTGAAGCTAAAAAAATACTATAAATCGTGTTAAGCGTCATCGTATTCAATTTTATACCAATTTTGAGCTAAACCTGTTGGTTCTCCTTCTTCATTAGCACTTTGTTTACGAGTGTAGGGTAGACAGAGAAAATCTACCATGTCATAAATATAAGAGGTGTCAAATAATAGATGATACTATTTGAATATCTATATCTATTGATAATATGTAAAATTATTGAATCTGTCTATCTGTAACAATTTTGTTCTTAATAACCTCCCAATTACGCAATACTTTATTTATCCCGCATAGTAGGGTTGTCAAAGAGAATCTAGCTTCAAGATGAAGTCCACTCACCTCTTTCCGACCGTATTCGAGACATTGCGTGTTAAGTGGCGCAACTCAAGGCCGCGCAATATTCTATCAGTACAGGCATAGTGTTACGAATGAAAATAGTTTAAATATAATGGGAATCGAACCCACAAGCATACGTGTTTACAATCAAACATTGTACCCCTGCACCATCATGGCCTCAATACACCGAATAACAAAAGTCGATAATTTAATGAAAGCTGCATAGTTACAGACTGAAACACTAGCTTTAGATTACAGCAATTACCCAACATTACTAGCTTGCGTCATGTATCTCGGAAACTAATTATCTGCAATTTTGAATGTTACGTTGCAATTTTAGACTTTTTACGTACCTATTTTTTTATCAGAAATCGTTTTCATAGTAATTTTCTTTTAAGCACTTGTGGTAAATTCATTTTTACGCTTATTGTAAGAATTTATTAGGAAAAATGACATGATGATAAAATAAGGCCTGTTTAAAGAAAGTTATTAGAGCTGTCTCATTATGCTTTTAACTGGGTGTCATATTACTGTCGTTAGATAATCTAAGAAGGAAACAAAAAACGTTTTTTGTATATACGACGCCTACGGCATTTCTACGAGTCGGGTATGGCTGATGCACTTTAATTGAACAAAATATGGCCATTCTGGAATTGATATCTCACCTTTAGAATTATAGTGACCTATTAAAAATATCAATTTTCGGGAAATATGTATATAGATTTGTACATTTAAGTTTCTTGAAAAGAAATATATTTTTTAATTATATTTTAATACATATTCTTGTTTTAATCAAAGTCGATAAAGATCATTGTCTCAAGTCGTTTCGTGATCAAAAAATTAAATCGTGATTTTTTTTAATAGGTTCCAATAATTGTAAAGGTGCGATATAACTGATTTTGCAAAGATATTAAGACCATCATGGTCAATAAGCATAGCAGTGGGACGATATTTAGCTGTAAACACAGTTGCTTTGTACGTTTGTTGTTAGATTCATTTAATTTCTCCACTACGATAAGGCAAAGCTCGGCGTTGAGTTCCGCCACACAAAACGTCTCGAATAACGGTTAGCTTTAAGACTAGGTACTTTTTAACTATCCTGTTATGTTAGAAAAAGCACGAAGCTGCGTTCAAAACTGCACGCTGCATTAAATATAAGGACGACTGAACATAAAGGGTTTATTAAAACTCAACAAATCGGAAGTATCTATTACAAATATCGAAGATATATATCGTTTCCTTCAGTTCATTAAAAGAATGGAATGGCATTCATAGTAATCACGCCATATAAATTTGTAATATTTTTAAATAATTTGGACATGTCTGCAGATAGACACAATAGTCCAGTCATAAAGGAAACATAATAAATATAATACTTCACCACACAATTGTTTACAATAGATTATGTGGGGGCAGTGACCTTTATTTTGACGGCATTATCACATTAGCTCGTTTCAAGGTTTTACGAATAGAAGAATTCATGTATTTACTAAAAAAAGTAAATTTAGAGGATTTAACTATTTGTTTCCATATCAGGCATGAATTTTGGCAAGTTAACTTACATAAAAAATTTTGCATGTAAAAAAAAAAAGCTAATAAATAATCTAGAATGCATAAGAAATATATAAAATTAATAAAGCAAATATTACACGCACTAGGATATGATTGACAACACCTTTGTATTTTTTCTTAGGCAACAAGTATCATCAGAGCCACTAGTAATTATAAAAAAACATGTTGATCAATTATTTTTGTTGATTCATAATATAAATCTTCTGCAGTACACGTTTCATGAATAACCAGTTTCCTTTTCTCTAAACCGGATATACGTCGAAGAGATGAGCGATTAAACCATAAATGAAAGCTTTACGGAGAGATAATTTATAGCACTCCGTTTCCGGTGGAAGCGAACCTTAAATCATGACCTGTAGCTATTTTTATAGGGATTGTTTCGATGAAATTTTGTTATGTAGTTTTTATTTGGCAAAATTGTACCACATATGCGTTAATATGTGTTAGTTTAAATGTAATTTTTTTTATAATCGTTAAAAATATGTAAACAATTTATTGTTGCTGTTCCTAATGTTATTTCTCATCATAAGTAGTAATTATGATCTTTATGAATAAAGATTGTAACTACTATAGACAGTCAATATTTTTATAATATCTCCTACCGTGTGTCCTCTAAACAACGTGACTTTGGCAAAATGAAATGTGGCTCAACTGGCACGCTCAAAACTATTAATAAAGAATAATATTTTTTTATATTTTATAATCAATGTATTGTTTTATTTAATTACATATATTTTTTAGAAATATATTAAACGCCTGTCGTGGCGCAGAGGCACAAGCTTGCGACTGTAAACGCGACAGTTTCGTTGTGGCGTTGTGGGTTCGATTCCCACTCCAGGAAATGTTAGTATTTTCATTTCCTGGGTTTGGTAACAAGGCAAAGCGCGGCGTTGAGTTCCGCCACTCAGCACGCAATGCCTCCATTCGGCGGAAAGTGGGGAACGGAATTGTTGTAAGAGAACGGAGTGTCTTAACACTAGGTTCTCAGGTTCCCTCTGCCTACCCCGCATTCAGCGGGGTACAGTGAGAAGATTAAAAAAAAATAAACTAATAAAACAAATATTCCAGATACTACCGTGTGTGTGACATACAATTTGGTATAAAGTGACATAGACATTGCTAAAGCAACGAATGTTTTAATTTTTAATATATTAACGCATATACTTCAAAACTATTGAAAACGAGCATCGCCAAATAATATTGCTATACACAAAAAATAAGAATGAAGTCAATAATGACGTACAAAATTTCTTACAATGACAGATCTGTAATGTGTGGACATGTCGACTTGTCGAATGAGTACCGTTTGTATATGAAATACCGGTAACCGCCAACACGCACGCACCCATCTCCCACACGCGTATATTTAGACGATATACATTTATATTTGTGGGAACGTGCTCTACTTGAGTAGACGGAATGCTTGTAATTGTTTATTTTGAAAACAGTTGTTTAATTTTTAATGGCTTGACCTTTTTCGCAAAATATATTATATTTACCGCTCGAAATCGAGACATGGCATATTGACTTACAGAGCCCAACGGTGCGCTTCGTCTTGCCAGATCAAATTAATAAAATATAAAAGATAGTTAGCCATTCTCCTGAGTGAGGATACAACTCAAAAACATCAGGTTTTTTTCTAGTTTCATGCTGTATCCTGCATACAGCAGAGTAAGCACAGGAACCAAAGAACCTAGTGTTAAGACACTCCGGTCTCTTTTTGACATTTAAGAACCAATGATAGCTTTAATCTAATAAATGATTGAATATTTAAAAAAAATTGTTTATTACACCCCAGTACTTCTTTGCGGCATTTCTTGTTTATGCCTTATTGAGGTCTACTACTGCCTACGCTACAGATTCTAGTGGTCAAGAGTTTCTCTCGAGAGACGCAATATTTATGCAAGCAGCTAACAATTGTTGTTCAACAGTACTTCCGGGTATCTTGAAAAATACCACACACATGGAAAAGACATTAAAAAGATGAAATTATTTAAGGTAGTCAAATATTTTTTCTGATAACATTGCTTGCTACTAATAATTTCAAAATGTCTATAAAAGAACGGATTTAGTAATTTCAGTGTTTATTTAATCTCAAATATGTTTTACTTTAAGGTGTCGTTAAAAAAATGATAAATTTGTGTCGTATATACTTAACGCGTATAAATTTGGAATCACGATTAGCGAAGACAAAATTTGGTCATTAACCTAAATACGCAATTAATCTAATATATACAAATGAAAAAGAAACTAAAAGGAAAATGTTGACTCAAATTAATTTTATTCTGATCATGGAGTCATGTCAAGGACAATAAATGTTATGTCATGAAAATATTTAATATATAATATCGAAACCGGATATATGTAAATTTTCAGACAAGTCACATAGTAAGATTAATGCAAGATTTTCTAATATTGACAGATGGAGGAGTGAGGAGTGATGGAGAAGGTATTTATCCACCCAGTAGGGGTGGATGTTATTGAGCTTTGTAACTGTATCCGAAATTATCTGATATCCAAAACAAAATAAAAAATATATTCCTAATCATAACTTATAAAAGTTCTTAACTTTTACGGGCAAAACCAAATTAAGACTTCTAATGACAGGTTTCTGTTTCTGGACGAGGCAAAACACCGCCTTTTATATTTAGTTAGTAACTGTAACCAAAAACCGATCTGATACCGATATAATATTCTATTCTATATTACTATTATTTTATTCTATTCTATATTCTATATTACGTACTACGTTCACAGTGGCAACTCGATTTCATATGAAGTTCATTTACATCATTGTAAAGCATTTTATTCCAGAAAAAAATTCTAGTTTTTGTAAATATTTAAAAATGTTACACGTATAAAATCAAACCACCTATCCCTAAAGAACAAATAACATACAGACCTGTGCATGGGCTGTGTCCTCTGCGTATACTGCGCCATGTGCCAGCCGGCATGGCTAGCGGCGCGCGCGCATGCCGGCCGCGCTAGCTCGCCATGCCACTACACTACACACACCACCACACTGCACCACCACCGATAACCTGTTGAAAATGTTATTATTATTATAAATATAAAAATGGGGAACGGAAATGTTGAAAGAGAACTGAGTGTCTTAACACTAGCTTCTCGGATTTCCTCTGCCTACCCTGCTATATGCGGGATACAGCGTAAAGCCATAATAAAAAAAAAAAATAGAGTTATATATATTATTTTAAGGGAACAAAGTGTCTTGGCAGTTTCTTCTCCCTGACTGGTTTGCTATGAAAAAAAGCGTGAAACAGCAATAGTATTTTTGAAGCAATCGTGGCGTAGTTGGACAGTGTCTGACTGTAAATACGACGGTTCGATCTCAAATCGAGGAAATATTATATTTAAATTATATGCAGCAGTTTCGATCCACAAACGAGGAAATGTATTATAATAAAATTACTATCATGGCTCCACTGTATTTTTCTTGCGATTTGCAAAATTCAAAGAATGCATTTCAATTAAAATAAATGAATAAAAATAAGTTTAAATTGGTTAACCTTATTGTTGCAGTTCTTTGAATATGACGCTTCGGACGTGCCAGTTGAGCACAAAATGTTAATCTTATAATAATTTAAAACAACAGTTTTTTTGTTTATCCGGGGACAAAGCGTGAGATCAAGAATCGTGATGGGATTAAATATTAAAATTTTATAATAATGAAATATTAACTATATATTTATATTTTTAACGCCTGTCGTGGCGCAGAGGCACAAGTGTGCGACTGTAAATGCGACAAGTTGTGGGTTCGATTCCCACTCCAATGAAAGATTCCATTTCACTCAGCACGCAATGCCTCAATTTGGCGGAAAGTAGTGAACGGAGTGTCTTAACAGTAGGTTCTCAGTTTCCCTCTGCTTACCCTGCTATATGCGGGATACAGCGTGAAGCTATGTATGTATGTATTTTTAGCAAACACAAGTATTCAGAAAAAACAAACACATAAACAATATAATAATAATGTTCCATCTGTAAATAATTGTATTTCCGGGTATCAAACCACGAATTACCGTAGCTAACAGAGATCAGTGTCTGGACACAAGGTCATTTTAGACTAAGCTATTTAACGAGAAATAGCATGAAACTGTTCTTACTACGATAGCTGATGTAAAATATATACATATAATTATAGTATACATGATCATCAGAGATAAGAAATCTAATTTAGATTAAAACAAAACGTTTGAACATGACCGCCATTAGGCTAAAAGTATATTTATTCTTTTTTTTATCAAAAACGAGTGTCACCATACATTTGTTTGCATAGATTTATGATGTTTGTCTATATTGATACAAAGCTCTATGTCTAAATTCTGCAAGAATTTCTGCCAAATTAATCAGTAAAAAATCTGGTAATCCTATTTTAGTGCTCCCCTAAAGTTATTGCGTAGTAGTTTTGATTGTGCGTTGTCTCTCAGTCACTAAGTAAGTAAAGGATGAGCTTTGTATTATTTTTTTTTTAGCTTCACGCTGTATCCCGCATATAGCAGCAGTTAAAAGTACAGCAGTTTAAATATACATTTTTTTACTTACATACATAATTTTAACTTCATTATCATATTTTTTTTTCTATGACGTCTACAGAAATATATTGAGAACTATAGGAAAAATTACAAGTGGTGTGAATTAAAATAAAGTATTACTAGA
>JAKGSA010000596.1:293895-324796 GCA_033558755.1 Philaethria dido
AATGAATATTCAGAATTCACGCCAAATAAATCAACACATAAAAAACTATATAAAAATAATAAAAAACATGACTGTCAAAATAGCACCATAAAACGATATAATAGATGCCAAGTCAAAACTTTGTAAATAAAAGGGTAGGCATAGAATAGATAGGCATATAACGTACGTTAAGTTTGGCTTGCTTCGTTTCGCAATTTCGCGAAAGTTGCCATCTTGGCATCATTTTTATATTGAATATTTTTGATTGAATAATAAATATTTACTGTTAGATTAGAAATGAATTCTGTACCTATATAATAGTTTTAAATATAAAGAAGGGCAAGTTACACTTTTTCTCACTTTTCAGGGTAGCCAGAGAAACCTATTTATTAATTGATTTAATAGAAAGACAAACAAAAAAAAAAAAAAAAAAAAAAAAAAAAGTCGTACATACACCAATTAAGTCTCCACAGAATTATATTACAAAATTATATGAACATGATAAAAATTGAATTATTGTCAAGACTCTTCTCGATTTGGTCCAAAAAACTATATTGCGTGTTAAGTAGCGTAACTGAACGCTGTACTTTCTCTTACTAGAGCGGAGAAATGAAAACAATTATATATAAGTCAATCTCCCGAATAGATATCGAATCCAGAACCAATCGTGTATAAAGCTCATATGCTGTCTACTACGACATGACAGCCTAAATATAATCACTACACGTGCGGTTTCGTATGTCAAATTTATACAGACTACTGTCCCCGTAATTGCTTTAATAACACATTGCCTAGTGACGTATATGTCACTTTATATAAACATGGATATCAAATCATGGTCGTGTGTGAGACATTTATTCTGTTAATTTAATATACTTTTTATGCATTATTTTATAAAGATATTATCATTGCGCACTCTTTCGCTGTAACTATAAGTGTGCCAAGTTTCATGCTCCTCTGTCCGAGTAATTTTAGTAAAAGGGTATCCAAAGTTTTTGATTCACGTATTTATATATAGATTAGCATAGAAATGTGACAAAAAGAAATGTAAAATTAAAATATTATTAACCAAGTTACCAATAAAAGTAAAATGAGATCATCGTGGCGCAGTGACAATGTCTGTAGGTAAACTCGATGGTTGTGAATTCGATTACCACTCACGGTTATAATATTTGAATTGTTATTATTTCCCATTCTGGTACAAAGCTACAAAGTGTACTAACTGTTTCGCCACTCTTGCAACATCTCATTTGAGAAATAGCGGAGCTCGGAATGGCTTGACAATGGGTTCTCTCTGAATATCTTGCTACACGGGGAAAACCTTGGAGGTGTAAATTAATCTTTCAAATTAAATATATAATAATAAAAATATACATATATAAAAATAGATAGCGGACCTAAAGACATAGGTAAATATGTATAGTTTACAACATAGGCTATTTAAATAGATTCCAAGTAAACTAGCTCCTGCGTACTTCACAGAGATAACATCTGCGCCTGTTCCGCCATTTTATTAGAGCGGTGTTACTATAAAGCAAGCACTTTGTACTTAACATTTAACGTAATTTCACATTTCCTTGCCTCTTTTTCATTGATAACGATTTATTGAATTTGGAGCCTCGCCAGACGCTGTGTGGGGTTTATGCCGGAATGCTATTACGAAATATATATACGTACGTACGTACCTTCTTATATATATTTTACATAAGGTTTCGGTCAATAAATTGAAAATACATTTTTTTTGTATATGTATATATAATATTTTAAAACATAGAAATGCCTCAAATCGGCAGAAAGTGGGGAACGGAAAAATTCTAAGGGAACAGTGTCTTAGCACTAGGTTCTCTGGTTCCCTATGCCTGCTATGTGCGGGATACAGCGTGAAGTGTTATTCTGATGCACAGACTTTATTACTGTTAAGTTTCATCTAAGTATAGTCAGGTGTTACGTGAAGGATTAACAAACTCACCCACCTACCTACCTAACTTCACGTTTTTTTTTTTTTTTTTTTTTATTGGTAACGGACGGCAAACGAGCAGAAGGACCACCTGATGGTAAGTGGTTACCTTCGCCCATAGACATCTACAACACCAGAGATGTTGTAGATGCGTTGCCAACCTAGAGGATACTGATGGAAGGGGGGACAATGTAGTAGTCCACTATCAGAACCACCACATTTTGGGGAAAGGATGGGTGGGAAAGGGGAAAATCTGGCTTACTTGCCATCGAACCGGAACACATCATTAGATATTTGGCGGTTCGTCTTTGACATGATAGTGGTCGCGAGCCAGTCGGAGGACGAACCTCCTACCACCTAACTAAATTTTTATCCCTAGTGGGGTAGTCAGAGTAAACCATATAAAGTCATCCACTATCATATTAATATTTGTTTATACAGTCTGAATTGTTAATGCACTTAGGTAGTATAGAAAACGTATTCACTTCATAATAATTTAAATATGCTACTATAAATTACAATGCTAATTGATTTAACGAGCATGTACTAATTTGAGATCTTTTGTGTATCACATAATATGTAACGACAATTTAGTGATAAAACACTATTTTCTTATGATAAGCTACAAGCATAAATGACTCATTTGATACTCAAGAGTGTATCGTTTTAAAATTAAAAAAATAACTTTTATTATTATTTATTTGGTAAAAAAAATAAAAAATATGTGACACATATTTTTAATAGATTAAAATTTAAATAAGTTTTGACTAAATTATATTTGTATTTTATAGTATTTATAATTACGCCATAACCTAAAAAAGTATGAACCATTTTTATAATATATACGCCATGTTATTTACTAATGATTGTTTTTTTAACAAGACGTTTGTTAGTTCTAAATTCTATTAAATAAAATATTTAAATTAATAATGTCCTATTTCCTAGTTAGAAATTATATACTAGAGTTTTTTATATCAATAAGTATTTACTGTAATTAATTTAAAATGTTGATTTTAGCATGTTTTTTTTTAAATACGTATCACATATTTTTCGCCTTCAATCAACAATCGTTATTCCGTACTGTAAAAAAAGTTATTATACACTATTCTATATTTAGCTTTTCGTAATATTAAAAAAAACGATGACTCATTCGAAGTCACTGACTACTTTGTAATCTATATATAATGTATTTTGTACAATTTTTACTCGATTATGATTATTTTTGTATTTCTTATCATAAAGTATAAAAAGTTGAAATACTTTTAAAAATTGTTAGTAGTTCAAGCTAACATGTATCCAAAATCATTCGCTTGCTTATATTTATATTTACGAACCAGTAATCTCAAAAGGTCTTGATGAAACTTATTGAAAGGCAGTGAGAGGTTGGCGTCATGGCCTTGTCAGCTCTAGTGCTGTAGGCCTAAACGTGAAAGGCTCGGCCTGTTTCTTTGCAACTCGGCTGAAATAATGCTGTTTGACCTGGCCGAAGACCAAACGAAAATAATTATTGTCGATTTGATAAGCTTATCGCCTTACATAACACAGGTTTCTGCACGTGCACCAGTCACCGACCCACGGGTTTCTAGCTGACTCGACGACTTTAACGAGGCCAATCTTTTACGCAGTTAGTCACTCCGTTAGAACGTGCTAGGGAAAGTTACGATGGAAAAATACAAAACTTTTTAAACTATCACTGACGAAGTTTACATTGTGGCACTTATATAGGAACCTATTCGCACTCACCTTTAAGCATAAATCCGTAAAAAATACCTCCAAACGGGATTCGACACCGTATTCACACGCGCGGACACGAAATATGCACTTCGAACACAATATTTTACAGAACGAATTGCGCAACACAACTTCTTTCAGTATAGTCGTAGAACACGAGACTTTTCACGTTAGCTGACACGTTTAATGTTTTTGAAAAGTCCATTGAACCGTTTCGAGTCGAAATTTACGTCCAGCGAAATTATAAGTACGAAGTGGCATCGGTGTACATAGCCGTCGTGTACGTTCCGCGCGCGACCGCCAGGCGGCGCGGCGGCGAGGGGCGCGCGGCGAGGGGAGGGGGAGGGGAGGGGCGGGGCGGCGAGCGCGGGGGGGCGCGGCGCCGCGCTCCCGCCGCCGAGGGGGCAGGCCGTGAGAGCGGGACGGCGGCGCCACGCGCGGGCCACGTCGCCGCGGGCTTGTCGCGGTGGGTTTATGGAATCTATGTGAAAACGATTGTTTAGATGGCGAACACATTAGTGAAGATCGGCGCGGCGTGACCTTTGGACCGCGGAGCCGCGGGTGGCGACCGCGACCACGACGCTGACAGCGACGGCGACGGCCACGGCGGAGGAGGCGGCGGGGGGCGGCGTTGCCAACGCGCGGCATTCGGGCCCACGTTGCCACGCATTACGAAAGTGTCGGCGAGCGGCCTCGTGGGACCCAGCGGCATGCCGTGCCGGCTACCTGCGATCGCACGGCGCTCCAAGCTAGCTAGCTCTGCACGCCACTGTGATATTAATTATACACATATTTTCCCCATTTTATCCTTGCTCTGGTCGCTCTATGTCGCCAGAACAAAATTCGTTGATGAGTTGTTGCGAATTGGTTTAACGTGAAAATGACGGTATCATGTGATCCAATGAATCTTATTCAATTACGTGTGATCTGCTCTATCGTGCCCTATAGTGATAGTACAAAAACTTCTGAATTCATGTTGACAAACATCATCAACGTTCTGGTATAGTAGCTTCTAGAACATGGCCTTAATACATTACGCCTACACTATCTTATACTGACTTTAAAAACAAAAATACAACTAGAGAACATTTTTAAATTTAAGAACATGACAAGATAGTTAATTAAGTGAAATTTAAAATGTTTATCTTACTTTAGTATTGAGAAAGTCCAATTAATAATTATTAAAAATATCAATACGCCATTTAATTAAACACGATTAAATTATTTATTTATTTTCTTTAGACCTATTAAAATACAAAATGTTAGCGTCACGATAACCTTTAATATCAATGTATTCATTGATAATGGGTCCATACCCATTATAAAGAAATTATTCTAATGTGATTACAAGTAACTACTCATTATTAACACGATTATTTAGTATTTTAATTCATAAATTTAATTCATTAATTAAATTTTAAATTTTATGAACAGTTAAGTATTAAAATCTTATATAATTTTAACACAAATAACATTTATTCTATATTATCACTATATGGCGCCAAATCTAATAATTTAATAACATAGATTACATATGTATTTCCTTTACTTTTTTTAAAATTTCGTTTACCTTGTACATATCCCTATGCCAATGAGGTCAAAGTCTTAAAATGTACAACCTGAAAAATAAAAATATTATTTTGTAAAATGAATGTTTTTTTTTTATTTCCCAAAAATTTATAGAATTCTATAAATTATATATTTATATATTTGAAATATAAATTTATATATTATGTTCTCGTTAAATTTGTTTTAATTCTCTATTAAGCCTAGCCGTAATCCTAATTATTTTGGTACTTATTTTATATATTAATTAAATTAATTACTGACACCGGCATCGACCAAGCATTGAAAAATTGTGTTGCTTTATACTATTTAATTGTAATTGTAATAAATAATTCATGTAGTTATTACCAAAGAACACTGCGATCAATTTATTGCATGATTAACTAGGACTCATTACCTTCATGTCATGTAGGCTGTAGCATTGATTTATACAATATTAGAAGTCGTGATTCTTAGTCAATTAAAAATGTCACACGGTGCTAGTTCAGAAACTAAAATAGCATTGTTTATTTTTCTTATATTTAACTAATATTTTATAGAAGAATTGTTTCAAGCTATATGCTGTATGTTGTATGCAAGGTAAACCTAGTGCCAGATACTCCCCCACTATTTGACCAAAACCGAGACATTGCATATCGAGTTTCTCGTACTCTCGTATAGTACTCGATGCAATGCAATGCCTTCCCACTTCCTTCGCTCTTACCAGAGATTACAAAAATTTGACATCGGTATTTTGGTTCGAAGATGTTTAAACCTCTTTTATATAACTGCAAAAACATTCATATTTTATATACATAGTTAAAAAATGGGTCCTTATAAATGTTAATGTTTGCTTACACTTTTGTTAAATAATACAATATACAAAGCTACAGAACATATGGCGAAATTCAACACCGCGATTTCTAAGATGTTTATTAGATAATCTAGTTCATTATTGATTATTTAAATTTATTAACTATTAATATATTTGGAAGATGTTTTATTTACATATTTTCATCGATTTAAAGTTTTCTTGGTATTTTTTAATAAAGACGTCATTTTATTATTTTATTAAATATGTAGTTTTAGAAAAGTATAACAGAAATATGTAGATTATTCAAATAGTTTTTTTTTCAAATTTACTTTATGATAAAAATGTGTTTTGCATAATAAACGTATTATGATTTTATAAACAGAAAGTTATCACGTATAAACATTAAATAACAATAGAGCAATGTATTTTTTTTGGTATATTTTTTATCTGTAATTATCATGACATGAACAAAGTTGGAGGCTTCGCTAATATTCAATAAATCATAAAATATTAAGTTAATTAAAATTATCTAAGTTGAATTAAACGTACAAGATATTTCTAGTTTATAATTAAATTTTAGACATGATTTATTATGCTGCTGGGTAACGAATGAGCAGTGGGTACCTATCTGTTTTCTTGCCTCATTATTTATAAAAAAAAAGATAACGTGTATAGTATATAATATTAAATATTTTTATCACTTAAAAAAATGCGTAAGAATTTAACTTCTTTATTTTTTATCTGTTTGGGCTCGCCATATTTGGTAGTAGCGTAAATATAATATATTTGTTACACTTTAATTATTATCGTTAACGTAAGATTACGCCAGTCATCGCAAAATCAGGCCATTAGATAAAAAAGTAAAATTAATTTGATTGCTAGATTTAATAATTGAAAGTACTTTTTACATAAAGCATCCACAAAACGGTAGTGTAAGAAGCTTCTTAGTTTTTCTACTAATACATTTTCTACAAATTAGAGATTATTATATATTTTTTAATTCATGATATCAATGATAATCAAGTTTGTATTCTATTAAATTTAAATTCAGTCAAAAGGTAATTAAGCATTAAGTACTATAGGAAGGTATGTATCATGTGTGAAGCGTATACTATATATGTATATACTAGTGGGCTCCGCCCCTTGCTAGTTTCGCTCTCTGAAACTCGCTTGCAACGATAAAAAATAAAATTTAAATTTAAAGTTCACGTGTGATTTTTTAATAACACTGTTAGTCGCAACGGCTAGCAGTGGTACCAAAAAATCGACCGGCGCAGCGACAAAAAAAATATATTTGTAATAGAAAAGATGTAGGGCATCGTGATGCAGAAAGTGTTCGGATGACAAGTTCTATAGACATAAGGTTCTATGCGTATCTTGAACAAAGCGTATATTATGACGTATCAAGCTTTATGCTATCCTAGATCAGCCAGACAATCGACCCTTCAGTAAATACTACGGAATGCTACATTCGCAATCTAATTTAAATTCTCGCGACATGAGTCATTTGCCAGTGGAGTGGCCCAGATATATGCTATTAGTTCTGAGAACCACCTAGATAACCGTCCGCCTTAAATATAGAGTTAGACTATGCGTGCGTTTGATTAATTACACCATGTGCGATGGCCAAACAGCTTTTTTTTTGCTTTTTAACAAATCGCAGGTTTTAGGTTCAAATCTGATATCAGAACGAATAGAGTGGGTTTTTTTGTTATCATTTAGAAGTTGAGCTAATTAAGATTAATTAACATTACTTTTCAATATTTAAGTCTTATATGCTTAAATTCATATAACAAGTCTGTACCAGCCGTAAATAAGATGATCATTTTAAATTTCGTTATATATTATTCTAATAAATAATGAAATTATGATGCCTATTAATATTTAAGAAGTTGTAGATATATGCAAGACTTGTTAACCTATTCACGTCTGCTATAGGAATAATAATGGTAATAGTCGTCTTGTTCTTCAAACTCGGTATATATGTTATTTTTTCCAGTTTAATTCGACATGCTGGTTGAAATCTCGATCACCTGCTCTTGTTATCTGTAGAAATAAAGATATGCGCGCATAACTTCAAATTGGATTATTCTTTTCTTTTTATGTCACGACAGAATTAATTGATATTTCTTAAAACTTCGAATAACTCAAAATTTCTCAAAATTGAAAGTGACAATACATAAAATTATTGATAATCTAAGATATTAGAATTTAAGGAAAGAGTTACATTTGCGTAGTTTGCGACGAAAAATAAAAATATTGCGGTACAAATTCCGCTGGGTCGGCTAGTGTTAATAAAGTATTGAAACTAAATAATGTATAAAACTCATTACTGACAGTACTCGTGGGTTTGATTAATTAATTAATGAGAATCGGTGTAAAAGCAAAGGTGAGCGGCTAGACAGGTAGCCGGAGATCTCGGTTGACCTTCGAAAACACAGTAGCAATGATACTGGAGGAAGGTCACGTAAACAGCATGAGAACCCTCCAGCGTGCATGAAGACAATGGAAATTTGGCGCTCCGTTCCATTCAGACAGGACATTCCCCGCTAGGGATTAAGCGTATAGTTAAAAAGGATTAAATCATATCTAAGATATTATTCCATTGGTATTTTTGGCGTATATTTTTTATTTTTTTTACTGTGGGTCATCTGGCGTAGTGAGACAGTGTTTGATTCTAAGCGAGTGGTTGTGGGTGAAATGACTCTGGAAAGACAAAATACGACGTTGAATTTCGCCAATCAACATGCACTTTGTCGAATTTGGGCGACAAGAAGAGAACAGAATATCTTGACACTAGGTACTAACTATCCTGCTATACGTGATAAAGCGTGAAGCTATGAAAACACTTTTAAGACATCAACAACAACATACCTACATTACTCCTAATCTCCCAAACGTGTACATGTCTAATTGAGGATGAATCACGAAATTGGGTTTATGTATACTAATTATAATTAGATAGACGAAGGCCGCTCCACGCGAAGTAAACATCAACAATTATAAATAATAGTTCGTAATTGATATTCCTGCTACCGAAATGTATTATGGGACAGGGAGAAATTAGTTTTAGGTTATGTAGTTTATTGTAATGTTGAAATACGCTACTTATTACAGAATGTCTCAAAATCAGGCAGAAAGGCGGTGAACGGAGTGTCTTGACTATCTCTGGCTATCCCACTATACGGGATACAGTATAATATATCAACCTTCCACCATCTTATTTCGTCTAACAATCTAAGCAAAAATTCACCCAGGAGCTTAAATTTTTTAAATATTTCACTATTTATGCCATACATTTCAGTACTCACGCCCTATAACGGGGCACGGAATGTATTTACGTTTAACCTGCATGAATAGCGTTCATTTAGAATCGCCGGGTCTACTGACAATATATTGCGCGTGTACAACGAAATAAAGCTTACCTAATACCTACATACAGAATTTATTTTTAATAAATATTTTAAGGTTGTAGTGGCGCAAGAGTCACAAGCGTGTGACTAAACGCGACAGGGTGTAGGTTCGTTTCTCACGCCAGGAAATGAAAATATTAAATAATATATTAATCATTTTCCTATCTTTGCTTTGGTAACAAGGCACAGCGGGGTGTTGAGTTGTGCCACACAGCACGCAATGCCTAATACAGCGGGAACAGAAATGTTAAGAAGAGAACGGAGTGTCAAAACGTCAGGTTCTCAGGTTCCCTCTTCGTACCCTGTTATGTGCGGGATACAGCATGAAGCTAAAAAAAAGAAAATTGTTTTTTGTAATAAAGTTATATGCTGATTTTTATTTAATATAACCATGTTGGGTACGTTGATAAATTGAAAATATATACTTTCATGTAGCTTCACGCTTTAATCCACACAAAAGGGTAGTCAGAGTGTGCCTAGTGTCAATACGATCGTTTCGCTGTTTTCCACCCGATTTCGAAAGATTTGCATATTAATTGCCGAAACTCAACGCTCTTTGTTTTAGAGTAGAGAAATAAATAATAATAATAATACATACGTACATACATTGCTTCACCCTGTATCCCGCATATAGCAGGGTAGGCAGAGGGAACTTAGTGTTAAGACACTCTGATCCCCACTTTCCGCCGAATTTAGGCGGCATTGTCTCAAATTTAGGCGGAAACTGAGTGTCTTAACACTAGGTTCTCTTTTACTAACCTGCTATGCGGTATAAAGCGATGGAGTATGAAATTTTACCCAGTTAAAATTTATCTAGAGGAAAGTATAAAACCAATATTATTTATAATAACGTAATCTAAATAGATACATATTAAAAAAGCACACACTACCATGTGTACCAAATGACATACACGTTGCTAAGGTAACACGTTGTTTACGCGTCAGCAAAGCCTATATATAGAACTTTATACATACTTATATGGAAATAAAAAATCTAGTGCAAATTTCAGTTTCTAGGTTACTAGGTCTAGTTAGAGAGGACGTGGTCTTCATAAATGTGTTTAAAAATACTAAAACATTTATGTTGTTTTTTTTTCATAAATTGTCAGTTTAAATTGTTTTTGCTACAGTGAACTCAGTTCTTTTGTTTACGGAACCTGGTTATTTTTTGTGCTGTTGCTACGCGTTGTTTGCTCTTTTATATTTGAATTTTTTTGTTAACCGACTTAGAAATAGGATGACGGTTTCAATTCGATTGATTGATGATGATTTTTACGTGTGTTTGAAAAATATATGAGGCAAAGGTGAGCGGTAGCACAGGTAGGAGGACTCTCTCCAGTATCAATAGAGGAGGAGATCCTAGAGGAAAGTCACGTACAAAGCATAAGGACCCCCGGAGGGCATGCGTGAAGAGTTTAATGATTGTGGACGAGGCGAAAGAGGTAAGCAGGGACCGTAGCGTTTAGCGCTCCGTTCTCTCTGACTATCCCACTAGGGATAAAAGAGGTTAGGTAGGTAGGTATCGCGTAATTTTTTTGCTGGGTGAACCAATTTTGACTATATGATAGGTAAAGATTCTGATGTGTCATAATGATGTCGTCTCTAAGTTAAGTTAAGATCTGACGAGTAGTTTTGAGTAATTTGTAACGTTACTTTTTAGAGCATTTTGCTTGAAGTCAATAAGCGAAGAAGTGAAGAATAAACAAATCCAAACCGCATTTGGTATGACCAGGTCAAGTATATGGTATTACTTTATAAGTATAAATATAAATACTCCTTCGAGTGGAATTCAAAACAAAAATAAGTGTATTCACTTCTGAAATTCTCCCCCAGTGAGCTATGACAATGATATTTTTAAACAATTATGTAAAGTATTGTAAGACAATAATCGTAGTGGAGCGTCTGCCTGTACCAAGATAGATTTTGGGTTCGATCCCTAATAGAGAAATAATTATATATTACATACATACATATCTTCACGCTGTATCCCGCATATAGCAGGGTAGGCAGAAGGAACCTAGTGTTAAGACACTCCGTTTCCCACTTTGCACCGAATTGAGGCATTGCGTGCTGAGTGGCGGAAATCAACGCCGCGCTTTGCCTTGTTACCAAAACCAGGAAATAAAAATTCCATTTCCTGGAGTGAGAATCGAATCCACAACCTGCCGCGTTTACAGTCGCACACTTGTGCCTCTGCGCCACGACAGTCGTTATATATATTACCGACTCTCACAAACTCGATTTCCGCCAGAAACTGGAGAACTAAGAGTTTTAACATTCAGGGACACATTGAGTGGATTGTTTTACCAGAACCGAGATATGAAAATAATTTAAATATTTATTATTCCTCTATTTATTCCTACAAAGGGAAATCGAACCCACTACCAATCACATTAACAGTCAGTACATGAGCATCGTGAGACACGATAGCCTCAAGGCTCAAATGATCCTTATAAACATAAATAAAATTTATTTTTTATCCTTTTCGATTATCCTTGTATATTGCTATAACGAATATTAAATCTAAAAATACAACACAAAAACAAAATAATTTCATCTCGTTTATATATAGTGATCTTGTGTATATAAATGAGCAGAATATGTTGTATATTTCCTAATACTAGTGTCCGCGTTGACGCGTTAACAACGCGTTGTCTTTAGGAATGTATGTAACCATGGTAGTGTGTGTAACATTTATTTTATTAATTTAATATTTTAATATACTTTTTATGATTTATTTTCAAAAAATATTAGCATTCTGCACTCCTTCTCTATATAAATTATAAGTGTGCCAAGTTTAATCCTCCGTACGCTTAATTTTTATAAAAAGGAGTACAAAGTTATTGTTTCACTTATTAATGTATAGATAGATTACTTGGAATATTACGTTTCGTAATACAGCTCAATCTTGATCTTGACGTAGCCAGTTTCGTGTTATGGTGTTTTCGCTTTTAGCATAGCCTCGAGTGTTACGTAACGTCATAATATTATATTGACTTTTTAATCGGGTTCCGTACTAAAAAAAAATCTTCTTTTTCAATATATTTAAGGTGTTAATCATAGACTTAGGACAAATTTGAGGCCTGTGGCACAGAGGCACAAGCGTGGGATTATAAACGTGACAGGTTGTTGGTTCAATACCCACTCCAGGAAACGAAAATATTTAAATAATATTTGGTATTCTCATTTCCCCGCTCTGGTAACAAGGCAAATCGAGGCGTTGAGTTCCGCCATTCAGCACGCAATACCTAAATTCGGTAGAAATTGAGAACGGAGTATTTTAACACTGTGCTGGATATGTACTAAAAAAAATTTGAACATAGCAGGATTCGAATCCGCATCCTCAAAATTTCGGCGTAGCTGGATGGAACATACATTGATATATCACGACTATAACTAGGGCTCTCTTCACCTTTCATACCTTTTGGTAAGGCTATCTGCGTCTACCTTACCTACCCACTTCTTTGAGCATATTTATTTATTTATACTTTATTGTACACCACAAAATACATAAGTATGAAAATTTGAGGCACAAAAGGCGGCCTTATCGCTAATTAGCATTTAGTCATAATCATTTCATCAGGTAGGCATTTCTTCGTCTACCTACCTTAAGTTCAGCCTCTCTTTGGCTACCTCATACTTTTTGGTCTCGGTACACCTAATTAAAAACGTATGGATATTAAAAGTCAGGTAAAAAATCTAGTACAATATTTGTATAGCCCAGCTATTTTCGTAGTGTAGGCATTGTACACAATTGAGACGGTGGGTGGCAGGAAGTATCGCATTTCCTCATTACGTCAGCTTCGGGAGGTCTTTCTTAGGTTACAATATTTTGGCTCACGAGCATATTTTTTGCAAGTACTTTATAAAATATATTTTTTGTTATAAGCACTTTGCAAATAAATTATTATGCGTTGATATTTTATATTTTTGCCGCAGAAGCAAGTATTTAATTTGTATTATTGAGTTTCATATTTGCTCGGTTTTAATAAAAAATGTACATTCTACATGTATACTAATATATTTTTTATATTAACTCTATAAAAATATTAGATTAACTATGTTTTCTTTATCAAAAAAAGGACTACATTCGACAGCAGCTGTATTTGGAACAAATTAGTGTGAAAGAGAAGGCCAAGAATTCTATACTTACTTTATATTGCTAAACAACAAATCTAAAACTCTTAAAAATTCTATAAAATGTTTTATTATACTTGACATATTTAAAATATAAATCATTATGATACGTGATTTAATTCCGTTCTACGCTATCCGCCCATGACCCATCACATGTTGAGTGGTGATACTCAATGCCTCTATATCTAACCACAATATGAATTTGTATTATTTATAAGGGGAATTCATATTATTTTATTAAAATTAAATTATTTTAGAAGCCATTGTGGCGCAGTGAGACAGCATCCATACATAGTTCAATCCTCATTTAGGAATTTGTATTGATGGCTCTGATATGTGGGTTAAAGTGCGAAGGTTTTTTTTAATTTGATCATTTATTTAAAATGTTGAAAGAGAACGGAGTGTCTTAACACTATTTCTCTGGTTACATCTGCTTACACCACTATGTGCAGAGTGAAGCTAAAAAATATTTAAAATTACTATTGTTGAACTAAAATATAATTATAAAGTATCATGGAATGGAATATGCGCAATAATTAAAAAAACAAGCATTATTATCTACTTACATACATACATAGCTTCACGCTATATCCCGCACATAGCAGAGTAGGCAGTAGGAACCTAGAGTTAAGATACTCCATAATATAGATAATTATCATAAGATAGATTATCTACATATAATTCAAAATAAAAATTATATAATTCAAAATAAAAGAATAAGATTCTATATACATATATAAAGTAAATATTGCTTTTGTTGAGTTGATTTGGTTCCAAGTCATTCCGTGACCAAGATGGCCTATAGAATTGACTTAATGCTATTCCATTTGCCAAGAGCATCTTGCCAAATAGTGAAAAGCAACTTTGTTCTTTACTACGCTTTGTCAAGTGTTTTAAAACTAGAGAGGACTTGTATGAGCTGCCAATATATACATATGTTTGTAATTCTTAGTGTTTGAATTACATTTGAAAATAAATGACGACGCCGTTGAGTTCCGCCACTCAGCACGCAATGCCTCAATTCGGCGAAAACTGGGGAACGGAGTGTCTTAACACTAGGTTCTTAGGTTCCCTCTGCCTACTATATATATTAAATCTTATTTAAAATATTTCCATTTCTCCGGTCTGATAAGATATTGTGGGGTATTGATTTCCGCAACTCAACATCTAAATTTGTGCAGAAAATGGAGAACAGAGTGGCTTAATACTAGGTTCGCTTTGACTGCCGTATTATACGGTGAAACACGTGAAGCTGTAAAAATAACACACGTTTCGAACCGAACATAAAGAACATATTGTTACAACATTGTGTTATCCACATTCCAACTGCATTTGACATTGAGTGTTAAGATAAAACAAGTTTCCTAGTTACTAACCAGTCCCCAAATTAAATATGTTCAAAATGTGAAAATATTCCCTTTTTTTTTTTTTTTTTTTATTGATAACGGACGGCAAACGAGCAGAAGGACCACCTGATGGTAAGTGGTTACCTTCGCCCATAGACATCTACAACACCAGAGATGTTGTAGATGCGTTGCCAACCTAGAGGATACTGATGGTAGGGGGGACAATGTAGTAGTCCGCTATCAGAACCACCACATTTTGGGGAAAGGATGGGTGGGAAAGGGGAAAATCTGGCTTACATGCCATCGAACCGGAACACATCATTAGATATTTGGCGGTTCGTCTTTGACATGATAGTGGTCGCGAGCCAGTCGGAGGACGAACCTCCTACCACCTAACAAAAACATATAATACATATCAAAAATCGAACACCGAACCACCGCATGAACATATCTACTGCAGTGGCGAGGGGTGAAAATTTTAGTTAAGCAAGCCGGTAAATTTAGAGAAGCCGATGTATATTTAGGGAAGTAGGTAATATTTTTGCAAACTCAATAACAATTTAATCTCTCACACTTCGCTTGACTTAGTTATTTCGCAAACTTCATTACAATTCGAGCTCTACATTTTCCTGGCGACCTTTATTTTAGATCTCATGCTTGTACTTTAAGAAGTTAGGTAAGTCGGTGGGAATCGTGTCGTATGGACGCCTCGCCACTGATCTACTGCACTATGATCTATTTTAAAATAATTAAATTATATTTTCTATATCTCTATTATATTTCAGTTATAAGTTATACGTACCTTTCATGGCTTATTATATGCATATATGTATGTATATATTTAATATGTAATTACATTGTCTACCTCGACTTTGAAACTTTGTAGTTTGTAGGGTTGTTCAAACTTACGCTTATAGTTATTAATAAATTAACCTTCATATTGGACTTTGAATAATAATGAAATATATTTCGATATTAAAAGTTTTAGCTTTCAAAGTAACATTATAAATTTAATAACATAAAAACTTTTTTATAAAAGTATATTATACTACGTAAATATTTATTTTTTCTTGTTTTTTAGTTTTAAATTGTATCCTACACGTAGCAAGGTAGACAGAGGGAAACAGTGAATGTTAAGACTCCGCATTCTTTTATGATTTCCGTTCTCAACGTCACGCTTTGCCTTCTTACCAGAGCAAGGAGATGAACATACTAAATATGAATAATTATAAATATTAAAATACATTTATACCCATAAGATTACATATCTCAAAGCCTATTAGGTATAAATTTTAGAAAATGTATTCTATTTACGTTGACTTATTAGCCTATACACGCCTGGTACATATATAACTGTTATAAATGAACTGTCATACATGACGGTTTATGTTAAAATAATAATTACTACAAACTACATATAGATACTAATCAGCGGCCCTAACGTATAATATAATTTATTACCGTACCTTTTAATATGTCATTATTTTCGCGGAACTTATATCAATCATAAAGTAAAACAGCTCTAATTCTATTTAATTTCGTTAATAAACATGATGCTTGAATAAATGACCATCAACTGTCATGTTTGTTAGGTAACTCATACATGCGTAATAAATTGACCTATTCTATTAGACTGAGTATTAATATTTTTTGTACACTTTTTACAAAATTATTAATTTGAAGTAATCTGAAAATTAACTAATTTCGATATAAATTGTGACATTGACAACAAATCCTACTATCCTGCATAGAGGCATCATCTTTAATAATATGAACGTAGCAGGACTCAAATGCGCGCTTCTTGGAATCCAATAAAAAGAGCATGTATGAAGAGGTTAATGACTGTGGACGGCGCAAAAGAAGAATGCAGGGACCATAACGTTTGGCGCTCCGTTCTTCCTGACTATCCCGCTAGGAATAAAGTGTAAAGCTAAGTAAATAAGCTTTTCTAAGCCAAAGTGTATAGATAGCGCTTTGAACAAAATATATATTACTGGTCAACCTTCAGTTCACAATATATCTAAATAAGTGAGTAAAAAAAAGGTACAGAAGGAGACGGTAAAGTCAGTTTACATAAGATGTGTGAATAATACAAAATAAATCATCATTTACCTTATTGTTGATTCATCGTGACGATAAAACTCGACGTACGTACTCGTTTGTTGACATTATGTCTTACTTTTCTTAGATTTCAATACTAGCACGATTCCTTATAAAGTAAAAAAGTAAGAATACTATTTAAATACATAAACAATAATAATAAAATTATGATGATTTCAAGTCTTTATTGCAACTAACTGACATATTAAGATTTTATTGACCTCCAAAATCATTGACAAAGACAATAAAAGGGCGCCATTATTTTGCTAATTTAAAAATACTTAAAATATTTTATTACACATTTTTTTATCTGTATTTTACTTTTTATGTAAAAAAAATCGAAATACGTATGTAAAAAATTGTACCTACACAGAATCGATTTAAGAATATTTTATTCAAATTGTGAGCAGATTTGGAAAGAATCATCAAAATGTCGTTAGGGAAGTGAACCATTACATCCTTATTGTTTTGACTTCGTTTCGGAAATTTTATAAATTATAGTTTTACTGATGTTTATGATTTACCAGTTTTATTGTTTACGTGTAGGATACTGTAGTATGTGCATAAACAGAATATAGACTATATTGTGAGTTTGTAATGTATTTTTGGAGATTTGCAATGTTTGTGTGAAAATTTGTTATAAATATATGATTTTTTATTAAATTCACCACTCAGTATGCATTAGAGACATTGCTAGGAATGAAGAATGAAAAAAACAATGATTAATTTGTAGGTTTTCGAAAAAACTAACTACAATTCGTAATAGATGATTATTTAATCGATATAAATACATTCGATAAACACAAGTTGCTATCTACATACGTAGAATTTATAATTTATTATACCTAAGAATAACACTTATACAGTTTTAAGCAAGAATACGATTTTAACTAGGCTGTAAGAATTATACTTTTAGTCATATAAACTTAAACTACTGTTCAATTATGATTAATAAATTAGTAGTAAATCAATATTTTAATAGCTATTTATAATTATGCCTTATTATTTTGCGAAATTAATAGTACTTGGAAATATGAATATATGTTAAATTTAACCATATATAAAATATTTAATACTAAAAGGGCAAGAGATTCGGTTTATTGGCAGTCGCTCGCTGCGGTGGGTTCTCGTGGCCGTTAGCACTGAGTGCACGGTGCGGCAACGCCGCATGCCGCTCGAATGCCAACTCGACGTCGCAACTCGCAACGTTACAGAAAAATAAACAACGTAGATTTTTAAACTTTCCTGTGAAAGTTTTGTTGTGAATGTAAAGGAATTTACTTTAAAACAAATTTTGTGCTATATTTCAATAATATTTACTTTTGCTTTATTTATTTTGGCTGTACGAGTCAAGATCTTTTTTTTATTTGAATTATTATTTAAAAAAAATATAAATGGCACCTTTATTTATACTTATAACCTAATACAATTTAAAATACATATTATATGTATTTAATTTAAACAAACTCTTAACATAACTAATTGTAAAAATACATCTTGTATAATATATTTAACAACAGGAACAGAAACAAGCCATTTCTAAATTTATATCTAATAGAACCTGTGATAAATTAAATCGTGAATTTTTAAAACGGAACGTACTGTTTCTGCAGTGCTCGTATATTTGTGAAGAATTTCCTAAGAAAATTTTTCATTAGATTAAATCTAATTTAATGGAAATTCAAAGAATATAGAAAGTATTGAATTTGCTTCAACTTTAACTCTTAAAATATTTTTTTATATAAAGTGCAAATATTTCAAGGTCTACATTTCTCTTTTCATTTTTTCTTCTTTTTTTCATTACAAGGTTTACAACATGAGGAAAAACTCGTTAGTGTAACCGACTGAAAAACAAATATCGTAAAACAAATGTACCTATTGCTTCAGTAGAAACTGCAGAGTATATACAAGTAAGAAATAACATGTAATTGGATTTTTATGTATCTACAGATTATTTGATCAATACGTCCATGTAGAAATGTAATTAAGGTCGGATTATGGTACCCGCTCTACCTAAGCCTGGGATTATAAAGTGTGCCAGCGTTACGACAAGACGTCTTGCGTTTCCAGCTTTAATTATAAACAACTAGCTGTAACCTCCGATTTCGTTTACTATAAAACTATAGACTTTTAAATTGGTGGATAATAACACGTAGAATCACGTTTCTCCATTATCAACGGTATTCGAAAAATCCTTCTTAAAATTTGAAAATTCTTATTTTTTTTTTTACGATTATCGGATTATTCTATGGGAAAGTAATTTGACGTTATTATAACGATAAGAATTTCATTAGTCACAAAACGCTACAGAGTTCATAATGAAAACTATTTTCCTTGTATAACGTACGCTTCATAGCTGTTGATTGATAGCAATGAACTGTTACATTGTTGCAGGAAAATGCAGGCATAATTTTAGCTGTCTGCAGCTTGAACTAGTAACGTAAGGGTTATTTTAACTTTCAAAAATTTTACATTCAAGTTACCCACTTAATATCACAAATGCCAAAGTTTACAAAGACTGAACAAAACTAGATGAAATTTTACAGTAATATAGCTAGCTTTAGCTTATAGACATCAAAATAGCACAGAGGCTGCAATTCATACAGCAATTGTGTAATTTATATATTAAAAATTTCAATATTTATCAGTTATTTTTTTGATTTTATAAAAAAACCTAAAGAAGATTGTTATGAGTACGATCCTCATTCAGATGAATGATTTTTTTTAATTTTTTCACTTCTACGCTTCCAGACATTGCCATTTAAGTGATGGAAGTCAACGCCGCGGTTTGTGAAGTATAAACGTTGGTTTTAATGTCTAATATAGTAAGATCGATGTAGAATAAAGATGTAAGGTGTATTCCAACCTGTAGATGTCGAATATGAAGTATCAACAAAACCTGGTATTAGCTCATTTTAATATTATTTTCCAGAGACGATGAAATTAAATAATTTCTTCATAAATTTTAGTATTTGTTATTCTTATGTATAAGGCATATGGTACTGTAAAGTTTCACTTAAATTCCTTCTGTAGTTTTTGCGTGGAAGAGTCCAGAGTAATATTAATACTACGGCTACATATGAATATAATATGTATATCCAACACAAGTATAAGTACAACATATACTGGCCGTTAGCAATGTCAACAGCAATTAATCATTGAACACTCTCATGCAGAACCTTTAGGCTATTAGAGCAATTATAAACGTAATAATCATTAGTATCCGCCGATCCATATAAAGTTTATATTGGTTATATAATTTTTTTAAGTCTTCTGCATTTTTAAACAGCAGATTGAAAGAACCTCGTCATCATCATCATATCTATGTGACTGATGAACTTCTTATAATTTATAACTATTACATAAATTAATTAATGATTAATTTAGTTTTGTTTATATAGGTAATTTTAACTAAGGAGGCAACTTAACGTTATAATACTGGATTGTAAGAAACTATAGGTATTTGTAGACATATAAGTCTAGTCATAAATTATTATTTTTCAAAAAAAGTATGCAATATCACATCAATGAACTTCGTCTCTAACTATTTTATGCATGTCGTTAATTCACCTAGCTAAATGGTTTCCTAAACTGCGTTTGGTAAGGAGAGGTCTTTATTCCAGAATACCATCATCTTAATAGTTGTCTAGTCACAAGAAAACCCATTGACCATATTTCAATAATTTAAATATATTGTATAATTAACTTAAGAAACTCAGAACTCAGTATGTTCAACCAAACAGACCATAAACATTTAAAAATGTGTACATTCTTTCAAATGAAATTTGAATTTATAACTGACATTTTGTCAGGTATACCTAAGCTAAAGAATCCTTTAAAAATAACGTATGTTGAGAGGTTTGGAGAATTTCTTCTATTCATCTGTTTGGAAAGACCTAAAAGACTAAAGATGTTTTGTTTAGACCTCAAAAGCTATCTCTTTTCACAGTTCTATAAGTGACAAATAAAAGTGAAACTAAATTTAAAAAGTAAGATGATTTCTAAAAATGAAAAAAATTTAACGGTATATGGTTATTTCAATCTCATCACATTGATGGCACAATCATTTTGACGGATAAAAGTTTTACATCACTATTTTCCTTTCTAATATTGCCCATCGAATGATTATGCCCGCTCATGCACAACCTAGGATGTAACGTTTTTAGGTGGAAATTCAATCTGTGATAAAGCAAGTTTTTGAATTTTAACAGAATATTTGCTATATTATCGTATAATATTTATAAATATTATAGTTAAATTCAGCTTAAGGCGGTTTTTCGCTTCGCAAGATATTTAGGACACTCCGTTCTTCGTTTTCTTCTCGTCGTAATCTAGTGTCCAACATTGTGTGTAGAATACTACTGTATTCCACACACCAACACCGCCTTTTTCTTACCAGAGCGAGTAATGATAATAGTTTAAATATAATCACTTGTTTTTAATTCTATCCCATTCCCATAGTGAGGATTGAACTCATAATCAATATTGCTTACATTTATACACTGTCCTACTGCGCCACGATGGCTGCATATTACACGTTATCTAATAGTAAAAATTACACATATACATGAACATATGTGGTACATACCTAACCGGGTTTCATACCATAGTGGCAAATGGCAATGACGGGTAAAAGGAAACAGCGTGGCTTTCACGGAGGCCGATCGATGTGCGACGTTGCCGCCCCGCGCATGGCCGCCACTGTTTATTTTTACTGTTTGTTGTCAATCAATTACTTGAGGGAATAATGACACCTGCTACCGTTTCACATGTTTAACTAGTTTCTCTTATCTTTACGCAACTCCTGGAGATTTCTAATTAGATATCAATTCGCGTTTTTGTCCAATTCCAGTATTTAGCTAATGGTGCGAGAGGTATAACAGCGAAATCTCTGTATAATCTACCAAAAGGCGGCCTTTCTAGAACTATCATCAGTTCATCTTTAGCACGTATTTCGAAAACGGCATTAGTAGAATCTTTTAAAAATTGGTTAGATTGAGAGGAGCGCGGATGAACGAGCTTTAATGCGCATTTTAAAGGGGCCCTTTAAACCTACACTTGGGTTGTAGTCCCAGGCACTCTCCAAACTCCTCTCTCTGCAACGCGATGGGCACCCGCTAGGTTAATCCATGAATTGCTAAGCACTTTCTTCTCTATATTTATGGCTTGTAAAAGCATACTACAGGTGGAGCTTATAAAAACAAGCTCCACCTGTAGTAATGTAAACTATATATCAATGTAAGGAAATCTACGCTATTTTGACCCACTTTTCGCAGTCTGATTTGCTTGAAAATTTACATACATACGTGGCCGGATTTAATGACGTCATCGACAATACAATATTTTCAGGACAACAGGAATAAGAAGAAAATACTTTAAAATATGTTTTTGTTTTTTCTCAAGGTAATTTTAGTTTACTTTATTGTTCACATATTATGGCATAGAGAGAAGTTAACTTTACAATAGATAAAATAATAATTTAAAAAAAAAAATCCTATAAAATTCATGTAAATGGTAGGTAAAAATTGTCTTCGTATAGTAGTCGTTAGTGACTTGTCATCGTGTAGTGATAGGTTTTACTAATCTTTTTGACGTGAAAATTTAATCACCAGTTCGGATGAGAAAAATAGAAATCATACAAAATTTGAACGTACCGAGACTCAAACCCGCACTGTTGGAAGCCGTCGGAGTGCTCTAACCACTAAGCTTTACGTTGTATCCAGCTACGTCTCATACTTGTTACGATATATTTTTGTTGTTAACATCTCTATTGAGACATTTTACAAATTCATGGTATCCATAAAGTATTTCTAAGAACAATCGCTTGGTAAGAGAGAATGCTTTATTAAATATTTTACGATAGAACGTATAGTTTAATATTTAGAGCGCTTGGATGGTTTCAAAAAGGCGCGGATTCGACTCACGTTTATATATTTTTTTAGCTTCACGCTGTATCCCGCATATAGCAGGGTAGGCAGAGGGAACCTGAAAACCTAGTGTTGAGACGCTCCGTGCCCCACTTTCATCCACTCTCATTTGAGGCATTGGGTGCTGAGTGGTGGAACTTAACGCCGCGCTTTGCCTTGTTATCAAACCCAGGAAATGAACATACCAAACTTTTACATTTCCTTGAATAAGAATTGAACCCACAACCTGTCGCGTTTACAGTCGCACGCTTGTGCCCTGGCCACGACGGGCTTAAATTTCTCATCATGTATATGGTGTTATTAAACTTAAATTAATAATATTAAAAAAAAACTATTTCAAATAAAATACATTGCAAGTAAAATTATTACAAATTACTCATAAACTCTCAGAAACAAGCATACAAAAAAGTATCATCAAAATTAATTCACCAGGTTTTTGTTTTTTGTTTGTTTAGCTTCACGCTGTATCCCGCACATAGCAGGATAGGCAGAGGGAACCTGAGAACCTAGTGTTAAGACACTCCGTTCCGTTTTTGTCTAATTTATAGTTGCCTAGTTACTTTTAACATTCATGCACGAACGCGTCATTATATTGTAATTTATCCTTTATTTATATATATATAAAATTATGCTTGTTTCAGAACCAGCACTATATATAAATTGTCGTATGTAATAAAATGCTTCTATGTATAAGGAGGCGTCCATATAACACGGTTCCCATCAGCTTACCTTTTGTAAATGACAAAAAAAACGAATTTGTAAAAATAACAACAGTACAAAATTGCAAAAAAAACATGCTTTGACATCCATAATCACCTAAAAAAAATTAGGTGATTACTAAAATTCGATAGTGAAATTACTAAATAACTTTACATCTTATACAGGCTTCCTTAAATATATGTACCGACTTCCCTAAATATATACCGGCTCCTCTAAATTAGCTTACCTTTTTAAAATTTTATTCTCTCCACTGCTATGTATTAATTGCAAATCGAATTGAACAAATAAATAAATTTATTGTTTATTTTTTTATAAGAAAAAACATCGAGCAACAACGAGCGTACGGGTGACCTAATGGTAAATAGACACCGCCGCCCACGACCGGGTAACACCAGAAGAACTACAGGTGCGTTGCCTTAGATAATTAATTAAGGAAGTTAGATAGAACTTCTAACTACAAGTTATAAATCTAAATATATGCTCATGAACAAATAATATTGAATTACACCTAAACTTTTGTAGAGGCCGTCACAGCCCAGTGGGATAGTGGGTGATATGGATAGTGTCTGTGTTTGATTCCCACTCGGGTAATGAGAATTTAAAATATTTTCATTTCACCCTATGTTTCGATTGGAAAAATGAAGATCGAAGTGTTTATCTTACCAGAACGCAGAAATAAAAATAATTTAAACATGATAATACTCAAAAATCAAAATCAAAATTAATATCAAAATATTCTCTATTCAAATAGGCACACGCACTTTTGAATCGTCAATCGTCAATTGAGTGTCAGTCCTAACGGCAGCTACCACCGGCTCAGAAGGCAGTTCTGCTGAGAAGAGCCGGCAAGAAACTCAACAGTTGCTCTTTTCAAATAAAATTTTACAATAAATTTACAGCAACGATAAGCCTCCTGAGCGAGCATCAACAGCATTTAATTCCACACATTAACATCTGTATAGTATTCTTGGACAGAATAATATACTTTCCTTAATAATATATTTTTAATCTCGACTTTGAATTTTTCAAATGGCAGGTCTGTAATTACTTGTGGAATTTTGTTATACATACGTATACCTTGTGACATAAACGATTTATTCACCTTTTGAAGGCGAAAACTAGGAGTGATCAGCTTATTTTTATTTCTTGTATTTATACCGTGTCTGTCACTGTTCTTTAAATAATTGTTAATATTTCTTCCTATAAACAAAATATTTCTGTAAATATATTGTGATGCCACCGTAAGAATACCCGTTTTATCAAAAATTTCTCGCAGAGAATCCCGAGCTCCTATGCAGTAAATAGCCCGTACTGCTCTTTTTTGAACAAATATATTTTCAATATCAGTAGCATTGCTCCAGAGTTCCATAGGACAAGATGCCATGAAAGGGGATGAAGTCTGTTGAGTTTCTTTATAGAAAAAACAAATAGCTTCTGCGTACACAAATACCTTTAACCTTCTTTTAATCATTTTAAGTCTGAATATTGAAAACGCTAAGTATAATAAGTGTATTATCGCTAAACATAATAGGTGTATAATCGGGCTTATGACTATAAAAATATTATTTTATGAAAAGTTTCTCCAAGTACGTCAGTGAATGTACGAGAATAGATAAGTAGATTATAAAAAATTCAAGTGTTTTCGTCTCGTCGATACTGCATTGCATTGCATTTTTTCATTTTGTTTCCTATATCCATATGTCATAGTAGATTATGATATTTTTTTTAAAAGTGAGGCAATACCTGAATCTAACTGGATTAATTTAAAATATTTATTTTACAGATTTGTGCCTTGCTTAGTACAACAGGATAATCAGAAAGAACCGATTGTAAAGAGACAAAGATTTTGTTTGTTAACTGGCTGAACCCGACGCCTTATATTACCAGAGCGGGGAAATGGAAATAAATTAAATAAGTATAATCATATTCTCGAGTGAGAATCGAAGTCACAAGCATTGTTAGGGAAAGTGAAATAAAATAAAAGAAAGAGAAACGGGTCACACATTCTGCTGCACACCGTCTCACTCATAATACAAACAAGGATTTTAAATTTATTGTCGAAAGTTGGGACTACGAAATAAAGAGTTAAGTATTCGTGAAATTCTCAGATGTGTAACGTGTAGGGCCGGAATAATATAATCAGCTTAGAGTGTAAACCTGCTAAGTCTATTTTTTATGGTTATAACTTTTTTACCATTCGTGTGTGTAAAAATACACAGTTAAGAACAGTTAAAATTTTCAAAAAGGCGTCATGAGTCAAACTGTCAAGTCCACTTCTTTAAAAGTTTGTAGCTAATCAATAGCCATTGCACAAAATATTTTTTTTTTCTAAAAAACGTTTGTCTCTCCTGATAATTCACTAAATATAAAGTTAGCAGGTTTCTCTAAGCCAACGACACGTTAAAATATTTCTGTAGGGCTGGAAGTTGGTTCTGTATTACGACATAAGGCTACTCCGAATTTCTACTTAAATTCTATTTTCCTAAAGGAGCTCCTTAAGTACACTCGTGCTTTAGTCGAATTTATGCCACATTTTACGATAGACTTTTAAAGAAACGTTTCAGTTTTGCAGACTTTGTGGAAAAAATGTTCATTCGATTATAATGTTTTTTTTTTCTATATAGAATAATGTAAGTGCTGAAAGATAAGTCATTTCACTACTTTTCACGATTCTCGTAGTAAAATATATATATACTTAACACCGCGGAGTGTTTGACCAGGGAAATAAATGCTGCTGCATGCTGTATCCCGCATATAGCAGGGCAGGCAGAGGGAACCTGAGAACTGAGCCGAATCGAGGCATTGCGTGCTGAGTGGCGGAACTCAACGCCGCGCTTTGCCTTGTTACCAAACCCAGGAAATGAAAATACTATATCTTTACATTTGCTGGAGTTGGAATCGAACCAACAACCTGTCGCGTTTACAGTCGCACGCTTGTGCCTATGTGCCACGTCAGGCGTTAAAAAAAATATTTTAAATGTAATATAATTAACTAACTGACATTGTTAAACCTCAAACCTATAAAGATTAAACATCCAATTTATAATAAGCGGTGATTAAATCCGTTGCTACGGAATCAAAATAATGTGCATCAGTTCCCAACGAGATCTACTTTCTTCGAACATAGACTACTTTCTACATGCTTGTCAAACGTCAATCGATGAATTATAAGTTATAACTCTAAATGAACCCCACTAACATTATAAATGCAAATCTTGTGATTATGGATGTATTGTTTCTCTTTCACCCAAATACTAACGGACCTAGCTGAAACTTCGCCGTAATACAGTTTATGTAAGATTAAAACGCATAGAGGAAAAGGAAGTTGTATGTTTGTTTGAATTACTGTTATTAGTACCTCCATGACAAATATTTAAAGGTAAGAAATAAATAGTACAAAATTGATTATAATAAAAAATGTTTTTAAAATTCATCATTTTTTTATAAAAAAACTAGTAGTTACTCGCGGCTTTGTCAATGGCGTTATCAAATTATGTATTTTCAAATATTGTCAAATTAATATTTATTTATTCAAATTATTAAATTAATATCAAAAAGTTTATGCCACTATCCAACCGCCTAACTGTCACCACTCGATAAAACATAACATTGCTTCGATGCGACGTGAAAGAATGACAGACAAACACACTTTATCACGAAAAATATTAGTGTGCAGCTCGTTGTAGGATCCTGCATCTGCGGTATCGTTAAATTTCATAATTTCGCTATAACGTAACGTAACGTTAATAACAATTCTTATTTACGTTTAGCAGTAATCATAGATTACTAAACTAATTATTATTTTTTTTTTTTTAGCTTCACGCTGTATCCCGCATTTAGCAGGGTAGGCAGAGGGAACTTGAGAACCTAATGTTAAGACACTCCGTTCTCCACTTTCCGCCGATTTGAGGTTGTCGCCGCTGAGTGGTGAAACTTAACGCTACGCTTTGCCTTGTTACCAAACCTAGGAAATGAAAACACTAAATTTTTACATTTCCTGGAGTGGGAATCGAGCCCATAACCTGTCACGTTTACAGTCCCACGCTTGTGGGATTTTATACTTAAAATTGCACGTAATATATATTTTATATTTAACGTTGTTAAATTACGCTTATGATTAGCTATTAAGTATACATTAACTATTGTTGCGTAATGGAAAAGTTTACGAACAATTGTTATGGGTTATGTAATAAGATTACTTTTAATAATTAAATACAGATAGCAAAAATCACTACAGACTCACTTAAATTAACTAATAAATGTCAAAAACTATAATAGAGAATAATTATTAAAATAAATACAATATTATTTTAAAGCAATTTATTTTTAATAGAACACAAAAAAACTTATGCTATATGCAGAATATATTAACATGTTTATATCTATTATAACTTAACACCTATAAACCTTATTTTTTAAATAATTAAATCATTTTATTAGCTAATTACAATATTTCGACTGTTTTATTCTTAGGCTGGATATATTAAATAAAATTATATTTTAAATAAACTACGGTCAACTTGGCATAAAATTGTGTGATCTTTGACATCTGAAAAGGAGATAATTAAGAATTCAGTTGACTTTTAGCCAGGTAACGTCATAACTTATTAAATATTAATCATCATTTACAAATAAAATAAAAAAAATACTTTAGCTTTCATATTTTGCTTAATAATAAGAAAAAATATATACAAAGAACAAAACTGTTACAAATTTACTACACTCGTATGTATGTTCGTAAATAAACACATATAACCTAGCTACTAGTTTGTGTGGTTCTCTGGGCAGTATTTCTTTGGTTTCTGTCTATATATGTCGAAGGGTGGTCGTGTGGGGGTCGCTGGAGTCTCCCGGGGGGTGGTGGTGGTGGAGGCGAGGTCTGCACCTGGACCCGTTCCACTCTCACCACGATGTCTTGACGAGGTGGCATTTCTGAAAATTATGAATATAAACTTTTATATTTTTACATAATTAATGTTTTTATATGGCTCGCCTCGTTCCGTTTTCCTGAAAAATTATGAATGTCACAAGTACTTATTATTTCTTGTTGTCGGTTATTATTTTAGTTGCGAGTTGAAAGGAATTTTGCGCTTTTTCTTTTTATTTCAACATTCTGTCCTTTCACATTTACATTAGCACATGTAAGGTAATAAAGTAACGAATTAGATTAGTTTACTTTGTCTAAATCAAGTATGTTATTTTGTGCTTATATTTTTTTATATATTTGTGCTATTTAAATGACACAAAGAAAACAATTTACGGATAAGACATCAATTTAAAAATTATTTTATGTTGACTGCAAAGAACGCAATTTCGATTGATAACGCCTTGTACGGATATATAAATTATATATACTATTGTTTATATATAAAAGATTAACTATTTAATATCTAATCTGTATATGAAGAGTCCAAATATTAAGATATTTTGTATAACAGTTTATAAAGACAGGTGTCAATTTATATGTGAAAAACCTTGTTCCGTCGTAAACTTGCAACTTTTTATTATTCTTAAATTAAATCCGTTTTAGTATAAAATGACAGAATATTAAGAAAATGTATTACATATTACGAAGGAAATATTTAAATTTAAATTGCGCCGTCCTCATCTGCATCTGCATCTAATTGCACGTGATGAGTATGAGTATGGAGGGTTGTCATCCATCCAAGATTCCCCTGATTTGTCCTACTTTAAAAGTTTTTAAATATGTGACTGTGCTT
Organism: Philaethria dido; assembly: GCA_033558755.1. Lineage (NCBI taxonomy): Eukaryota > Metazoa > Arthropoda > Insecta > Lepidoptera > Nymphalidae > Philaethria > Philaethria dido. Next base: position 323,285 of record JAKGSA010000596.1, read on the forward strand.
GAGTTTATTTAAAAGAGATTGAAGAAGATTTTCTTTTAAAACAAATTATAGACGTAACTAAGTATGTACCTATTTTTGTAGTATGGACTATGTACTATACTTATAGCCCATAGATATATTTATTTTCACCTATCGTAAATATCGCTTGGGGCGTAGGAATACAATGCAAACTTAGTGAACCTACTTATTTACACTCCAGGAAATGTGAAAGTTTAGTATTTTCATTTCCTAGGTTTGGTAACAAGGCAAAGCGCGTCGTTAAGTTCCGCCACTCAGCACGCAATGCCTCAATCCGGCGGAAAGTGGGGAACGGAGTGTCTTAACACTAGGTTCTCAGGTTTCCTTTGTCTACCCTGCTATATGCGGGATAAAGAAAAAAATATAAGATAAAGAAAAAAATATAAGATTAAAAAACTTATATACAGAGACATTTTGTAGTCTTGTATAACCAAATCATAAAACTGACCTGAATATTTCAAACACAATCGTTTATCTAAATGGTAATTGAACTGGCAACCAACACTATACAGGTAATCGATTTCCACTTGCCCCATAATAGCGTAAAATGTAGGGATTCTCAACAGATATATCAGACACCTATAGACAATTTTTTGTATGTCGAATATCGAGCACATGAAAATGTGCCTGAACGGCTCTTGCGCGAATAATACACGCTTCTAGAATTATTGAATTTTTTGAAAGTCCAACAATGATTTTTTACTAAAATATTAATAATTCCTTTAATAGTCAGTACATATAACACTATTTATTGAACAAAGAACGGTTAATAAACAGAGGTCGACTTTTAAGACCCTGTCGACCTTCAAAATCCGTTCCCGTTCTCAATCCTTGGGAAATAGATTTCGACCTCATAGGCTCGATTTCAACTACTTTGAAACTCTAGTCTATTGGATATAACAAGTATAATAAATCGTCTATGTCAGGGGTCAGCAACCTGCGTTTCTCGGGCCACATACGGCCCGCCAAGACACTACAGATATTCTCTCGTTAATATAAAAAGTCTTACTTTTTTTTCAGATTTCCTATTTAAGTGATCTAATGTTTGTAATATGAATATAATTTTAAATAGGTACGATTAAGAAATGGGGTCTTCTAAAAGAATTCAAAATATGCATTTTTCTAAATTATGAAACGAATGAAATGACGCCTGTCGTGGCGCAGGGGCACAAGCTTGCGACTGTAAACGCGACAGGTTGTGGGTTTGATTCCCACCAAGAAATATAAGGTCAAAGCGCGGCGTAGAGTTCCGCCACTCAGCACGCAATGCCTCAATTCGGCGGAAAGTGGGGAACGGAGTGTCTTATCACTAGATTCTCAGGTTCCCTCTGCCTACCCTGCTGTACGCGGGATACAGCGTGAAGCTTAGAAGAAATAAAATGATTTAAAAAAAGGTTCCTTACCCCTGGTCTATACAATTTCGTTGATCGTATGTAAAGTATGATTTATTCCTAGTTAACCGTTACCTTGTGTAGTGCATAGGTGAAGATAACA
>JAKGSA010000596.1:329787-382192 GCA_033558755.1 Philaethria dido
TTTTTTTTTTTTTTTTTTTTCGATAATTTGTCAACCGTTCTATATATATAAAAACTTGCTGCATATTTAGCCATAGTTCTTAATTCAATGACAGTCTAGATATCTAAAATACCTATGTATTAAATTTATTCTAATTAGGTGTTGCTCTTATAACAATGTTCTTAGATGTTTGTATTTGCGGATATAGAAAAATTCTTAGCGCTCCCCTACATTTCTCAAGAAAGCTAAACGCCAAATTTCAGCTTTCTATGGACAGTAGTTTCGCCTGTACGGTGTCTGTCAGTCACCCAGTAGCAAAAGCGTTTTATATATTTGGTTAGGGAAATTTATTATTTTCTTGATAAATTATTTGGTTGTTCAGTGTTGTTGAGAGTTAACTCTAGCGCGAGACTTTTGCCAAAATGCAAGCCTGGCTATTGATACTTTAAATGATGTTTATGGTGCATCCACTGTAACAGCTAATTATGAGTAATTTTGTCTTCGTCGATTCCGTTCAGGAATATTTGATAGTAAAGATACAACTCACACAGACAGGCCCATCGTCGAAAATGACTACAAAACCGAACCGGGACTATTATATATTTGGTGGTACTTGTAAAAATCATTAACTATTACTTCTGTATGGCCAAACACTAAATTCTGATTTCAGCTGTTAATATAATATAACAGGACCGTTAATGCTACCTAGTTGAACAACCAGAGCTATTTACTAATATGAACATTAAATATATTAAAATAAATAATATATGCCTATTGCTTACCAATTGTTTTTCCCAGTTCTATTTGAAAATTTCGACAGAAGAACAATTTCTAGAATAACTAAAACAAACGTATTTCACGATGTCACAATGAAAACATATTGACGGTCTGGGTGAGTGCTCTGATAAGTTATCACTTATCGCGAGATAAATGGCTAAGATCTGCGCTTCGATGTGGGATTTAGGAATTGTTATTGCATAAAATGTTGTAAATAACGCCTAAGTAATGAAATGAAGCGATTACGTATTGTATCAAAACAAACACTTTGTTGTAAATAGACACAAATATTATATGTTATACAAAAAATATTCTGATTCGATTGTTTTAACTTAATTTATGATGTTAATTTGGGCAGAATATAGACAAATTTAACATTTAGATAATCAGTAAATAAAGAGAAAAAAGCCTTTAACTTTCCATGGAATTAAACAATGTTCTACACATCTCCCCTAGGAGGTCGATAATCTGGAGTACCTAATAACAATTTTCGCCACAAATTGAGACATGGCTTGTTAACCACCCACTTTTACCACCAGAGAGAGGAAATGAAAATAAATTAATATTCTTTAGAATGGGAATTAAATTTATAACCGCATGTATTTACATTCCGACATTGATCCTCTGCACCATGATGGTCTTTTCTATACGAATCTTCAAAATGAGATAAAAATTTGTGACGAAGATACTTAATTTGTTACCACTTCCTATGTTTTTGTGGATTCGTCCTTGTAAACATATACTTATATATTATTTTATATTAGTTATCTCTAAAGTCTTACAAATATTGAAAATATTAAATAAGATAAGAGTATTGTTGAAAACATACAATGATGGATGTATAATATTATCATTCAAATATATTTCTTATATCTTTTTAATTTCCGCATAAAATTTACTAAACCAGCCAGACTGAAACCCACAATGTCCACTTGTGATAAGTATATTTATAGATGTAAATATATTTTAGAATATTTTTTTTACAATTACCAAACAATATTTTACATTTACTTACTTATTATTAAAACTATATAAATAAACATTATTTATTTGTATTGCATAATGTATTTTGTTTTGTACAATAAAGTAATTAAATTAAAAAATAAACAAGGAACGTTTATTATTTAGTTATGTGACAGTTTATATCATTCGTGTGTTTCAGTAATTAATTAACTTAATGGTAATAATTTAAGAATATATTCTATTAATTTATAAATTAATACTATTTTTTAAATAATTTTCTGTTCCTTAAAAGCTTAACTATATACATTTAACATAAAGGAACAGAGAATTACGTATAACAATAACGGATACATAAACGAAACGCTGCAGCGAAATGTCAAATGTCTTTCTATATAAATTTGTCAAAGTCATACTGCGCAGACTCGTGTTTAGTTCTCGGTGCATTTGGCTGTATATTTTCCAAAAAATTCGAGAATAACGTGGAAATATTGAACTGTGTGACGAAATCTTACATATTTATAACATATCCGCGTTTGTTTAATTCATTTTCTATATAAAGTTAAGCTACAGTGCATTGTAGCATAAATTATTGGAACTTGGAACTGCGCTTGTAAAATATTGATTTTGTGTGCAAATCTTCAGTTCATCAGAGAAGTGCAAGATGTCGGACAACGAGGAGAATAATGTTGAAGTGGAAGAAGACTATGACATCGTTCTGGCACAGCCTCGCCAGCCGAGGAATCTACAGGTTAATGTTTTTTCCATATATGTTGTGACAATTGCATTAATTATGCGAAATTTTAGTTTATGCGTACCATTTTGTTATAAGTTATATACCAGCACGCCCTGTTTTCGCGCACGAGTTCGTTATCAAAGGACAATTGAAATATAATTTGAATGTTTCAATTATTATGCTTTGGGCTGTATCTAGCAATTATAAATTAGGTTTGAAAAAACTATTTACTAAACCCACAGGATTAATTCATATTATATTGTTTTACTTTTGATTAATTAACAGTCCAGTAGTTGGGTTTTCTGAATTTAATAATAATTGCACAACATTTGATGAGATTTTTAAAACTTTAGAATTTTATTTCATTTATATATTGGTAATTATTTTTACAAAATATTTTAGTTCAGTTCAATTTAGTAGTTAGACATTAAAGTCCCAGTTGAACAGAAATCACTTAGCTAATGTGAAAAATATATAAAATATTAAAAAATGTAAATATCATAAGTTTTTACATTTATATATTGATTACATTGAAAAATCATGGTTTGAGATATTCTGTGTAAAAAAACTCTTTCAACCTTTATCTTATGAGAATTCATTTAATTTCCTTAATAAGAATATAAAAAAGTTATGTTCATTTCAAAAGTAGTTTTATACTTTATTGTGTCTTGACACTTCTTTTGTTTTGACTGCCGCTACGAGGGCAAAAGAATGAAGCTAAAAAAAAAGAAAAATATTAGCAATATAAACTTAAACATTATCATTCTCTGGAAGGAGATTGCGCTTTTGATACTTTATGACACAACAAAACTCATATTAAAGGTAAAGGAAAACTCTAATTTTAATTTAAATATAATTTTGTTAATAAAATAGCAATTAACAGGAAACAATAAGTCTGGCTGCATATAAATTGCTAAAAGTAGATGTAATATAAAGATGATAACTGAAGAGACAAAAACAAGCCTAAAACAAAAAAAATAGAAGGATAACAATATATACGAAGCAATTGGGACCCATTTAAACTTTACATTTTGCTGAGTTTTGATTGGCTAAAGAATAGATTCTGTTAATTATTTAAGTGATTATTTTTGATTTTATATATTTTAGTGAGGTTTAATTGACTTCATTATTGCAATTATAAGATGGTATCAAATGCAATTATAGGATGGTAATCTTATTGTTTCATTGCATATCCTTCCTCATAAAGTTCCCTGTCGCCTTAAGGTTCAATGTTTCTGTTTAGTCCTTCATGTAAATTTTTGTGTAAATATATTAGTTTTAATAAGATCAAAGTATAAACTAACTTTTATGTAAATATTTTTTCATTACTAATTCCTTTGTGCTGTGTATATATCAATTGTAAATATTTATTTTTTTATAGTCAGAGGTCATGTAGTATTACTGGATCTATTTAATCATGCAATTTCTCACAGTTTAAATTACTTTCTTTTTTACCAATCAATCCTCCTTTGTGTGTTCTCCATACAATGTGACATTGGTGAAGTGATTTGTGCTCTACTGCTCATGTTCGAAGCGCCATAATTAAAGAACTGAATTGCAATACTAAATTGGTATGTGCAGGACTATAATAAGTGAGTGCATTGGGTTTGAACCCAATGTCTGCTTTTGCAGTTTATGATCATATCACTAAGGCATTCAGTATAAGTATGGCATTTAGTCAGTACAGTTGCAGTTATGGTTTAAACTATTTTAAATAGTTCTATATCCTTAACTGTTACAAACATTCATACATTTTGTCTCTACAACATAGACTGATAAACACATCACCCTCCTTCCAGTTGCGTAGTTGGGTAAAATGATATGGCTTTTAATGTAAATAAATACACTAGTACACAAAAAAAAGACAGCATTTTTGATCCTTCAAATCGTGCTTTAGAGGAACTAATATTTTTCCATACAAAATGCTTTCGATAACAATACAAATGCTTTGTCGCAAGTTATCGTGCTTACCCTAAAGAACATATGAACATTCCCCAGTGAAAGAATAAAAGCTACCAGCGTTTCATTTATCAGAGCTGTCCCACTGCGCCACGGAGACATCTACATAAAATATAAAATTATATAGAATCAGTTTATATAGGTACATTTTTTGTCAAGATATCCGATTGCCACTTCCCTAAATATTTCGTGTTTAATGACGGAACTCAACGCCGCTCATTGTTTACCAGAGCGGAGAAATGAGAATAATATAAATATTATTATTTCCCCTGTGTGGAAATCGAACCCACAGCCACTCGCTTTTACAGTCAGACGCGGTCTCACTGCGTCAGCATGACTTCTATAGTTAATGAGTTACAAATTTCGTTTTTTTTTTATATTTATTCTGATCACTACGAACACGTGCTTCGTAACTTTTGTCAACTTCCACAATATTTTCGTATCACTTAACTAAGCTTAGGAAATAAGATATTTTTTTTCTAAAAAGAGTCCAAGTATTTTAGTTGCCTGCTTAATATATTATTATTACTTATAATATTTAATATTGCATAACATCACTCAAAGTTAATGTTTCGTTAATATCAAAGTTTCGTTTAAAAATATTGGAATTATTGTTATTATATTAGTTATTATATTGTTTTTTTGTAACTGTTTGTTTTTATGTACACAGGGGCTTCTCCGTTTTGCTATGGAGGCTACTAAAAATGAGGACGCTCCAGAGCCATCATTCATGCGGCCATTAGATGAGGAGGTATGAATTTATATTTTGAGGCATTTTTACTTAAAAAATTGTTTACTCTAGGATAGGAAATTAAAAATGCGTATGATACACACGTTCGCAACGCCCAATCTCACCGCACTTGCTTGCTCGTACAGAAGACTTTAAACGTGTCTGGCAACATGAAGAAACCAATAAAACTGTCCGGCTACGGACGAAACATGTGATAGGTCCCCAAAGGAACACATATATGTAAAGTTCAGCTTTTATACTATTACGAAATTTTATTTTATATTTTTATAAGGCTTAGAGGTCTGGCGGGGGTTGCAACGACAATAAGTGTCGGGCAATGGATGACGTGTTTTCTAATATTATTGCGGAGAAAATATAAAAATATATTTGAGACACTATTTTATACTTTACTATCTAACCACAACCCTAATTTCATACTTGCTGAGTATTCTTACCCCTGTCAGATACGACTACAGAAAAACACCCTGCTTCATAATATGACGAAAGTCTGGCCGTTTTCAACTGTCACCCTAACGTTGGAAGAAAGACCTTGGGCTTCTTTTTTTCTAAAATATTGTAACCCAAATTATTTTATAGTGTAGAAGTGATAGCCAATTTTATTCCTAGTTATGTATTAGAAATACATTTAATGAATAAAATGAATTTCACATATTATTATGTGTTTTATATACACTTTTATGTAAATAATCATACAGACAAAAAGAAAATAGAGCAGGATTCAAACCCGTGCCTCTTAGAATAACTAACTTTCTTATAGTCATGTGGAATTTTCTATGCGCTTATTACAACTTTTTTTTATTGTTGTCAGCAGTTGACAAGGATATATGAATAACGTTCTTCGCTCTATAAGAAGGTTTAGCTCAATTGGCTAGAGCGCTTGGACGGATTTCAAGGGCGTTGAATCGAAATCGATTTAGAAATATATAAAAAAAATTAACGTAGAATCACGTTAATTTTTTTTATATATTTCTAAATTTTATTTTTATCCTACGTACAAAATCCGAGATTAAAAAAAAATAGACATAAAATAAAAGTAGAAAATAAAATATAAAGGAGAAATAATAAAGGAGGGCCATCGTGGTGCAGTGGAGCAGTGTGTGACGGTGACGGTGATAGGTTCGATTTCCACTAGAGCGCATGATTATGTGTTAATTATTTTCCTTTCGCTGTTTTAATAAGACAAAGAATTTGACACTAGGATCTCTGCCTACCCTTAATTAATTTTAATTTACAGAGACGGCGATTTTTGGAGGAGGCTCTGCAGTCTATGACCGTGGATGTAGCAGAAATGTTACAGAACGCCATCGTATCGCTTACAAATGAAAATATAATAACCAACATCAAGCGTGGCGGTCACATTCCAGACGAACTCATTTCTATGCTGAATGTCATCTCTGAATTCGTTGATGATATCGATGCTGCCAATGGTGAGATAGGAAACGACTATATTGTAATCATACACTAAATCTAACTTTATGCTTTATCCCGCACAGCGGGGTAGTGAGGAGGGCCTAGTGTTAAGACACTCCGTTCTCCACGTTCCGCTCGAAATCCAGAAATGAATTGATATTGATAAGTTAAATGCACCAAACTACCTTACACGCAAAGTCTTGATTTCCGTCAGCCAGCAGGGATCGAAGTGTCTTGACGCTAACTCTCTCTGCCTACTGAATAAAGCGTGACGTTGCTTTTTTAGATGCTAGTCACATAAAACTTTTCATTTTACTGCAGATTTCAAGCAAATTGGAGGCTTCGCCATATTTCCAGTCTGCTTGGCATGTGAGCATGAAGAGATAAAATCACGAGTGCTAGTCATACTTGGCACTGTGTGCCAGAACAACCCGCCATGCCAAGCCAAAGCGCTGGACGCTGGCATTCTAAATCTACTGCTTTATTTGGCAAACGCTGAGTTCAAAACAAATAAGAGCGGAACACTCTTTGGCAAATATATATTTGCTATATCCGGTAATGAAATTTTAATAAATATTTCACTTATAATAATATCAATTGTACCTCACGTCTTTGTTTGTGTGGACCATAATCTCCTCGTTTTCTTGGTTTCATTAGAATAAGTACTCTTCTACATACTAAATTTCAGTGTATAAAAATTCAAATTTTTATACTTTTAAGTAAAGTATTTTTTTTAATTTTCAAACCTCTTACGGTTTTTTGTTGAGGGTAGTCATATAAAAATCTCGACCTCTTAAACATTTAAACAATAGTCTGTGGTCCTAAATAGCACTGAAATATATTTTTTACCGTTTTTTTATTATTTTAGGTGTAATCCGTGGCTTTGATCCAGCTATAACTCGGTTTATAGAAAACGATGGCTTGGAACTGTTGATGAAGGCTTTAGTGTCTAATAACGTAACGTCCAAGTCCAGGGCCGCTTTTCTGATTGACAACTTGTTCCAGAACAATGAAGATGTTAAAGGTATATATGTATATTAGTTTAATTCAAACACTGACTATAATTTTTCCACTCTAAGGGTTTTCCATAATTTCTCTTTTACTTCCCAAGACATTTGAATTGGTGAGTGCAGAAACAATGTAAGTCAATTTTAAAATTTTGCAGGAGGGAGAAAACAATACGCATCTTGCCTTTCTAACCTAGTTTAAATCGATTACGATTTTTTGCATTTTTTGTGACTTACGTTGTTTCTGCACTCACAGATTCATTTATAAGGCAAATTTTAGCTTTCTTCGTCCAGTATTTTGTGGTAATCCATTGTCTGTCAGTCTGTTAGTTAGTCACTTAATAACAAAAGAGTTTTATATATAGTATATTATTAGTCTAAATTGCATGTGCGAAGAGTGGGAAATAATATTCTATAAGTCTTAGTAATATTTTATTTAGACATTGATATTAAAAAAAAAGAAACTGGACTAAGTGTCTGTATTGTCATACCATATTTATAAAAATATATATTATAAACCTCAACTTAGTGTTCATAATAAATGCAATTCAATTTCACCCCACTGTAATAAAATTACGAAATATTTTATTTCGTTCCAGATTTCTTCATCGACAGATATGTACTAAAAATCATAGCTGCAGAAATAAATGCTGGTCAGAACAGAGCCTCAGAACACATGTTGGCGTTCCTTCAAAGCTTGCTCGAAACTGGACACCCATCCATCGTGGAACAATGCAATGAACTGGAGATTGATCTCAAGAAAGTTATCGAGGACCATCTCTCCTTAGTCGAAGATGATGACAGTTGTATGGAGCAAAAGGATTATTGCCTCTCCATTTTGAATTTAATAGAGGAAAACTCACATATTGATCCCAGTGTACCCGATGACCGATAAATTTATTTGTAATTGAAATTTTTAATGTATTTTTGAATCTTATTATATTCATATGTATACCTTCATTAGGAAGATTGGCTTTTGATATTGATTTGCACAAACATGTACTATTTTATATTACATAATGTAAGTTATATCATAAATTGAAGACTCCGTGTAAGATGATATGTCGTATTTTTATCCTTTTTTTTTTTTTTTTTCGACTGTGTAGTATGCTGTTGGCCATGGCGGCCTCTACAGCGTCACCGGGCTTTGTGAGGGGCTTGATGAGCTCTGACCCTGGCTTGGCCTCCTCGAGAGGAATTCCATCAGCTTAGAAGTTCGGTGTCGCAAGGGCGCCTCCTGTGAGGCCGAACCTCGGCTTGCGTACACCGCTTGTCGTGGGGGAATATTTTTGTCCAATTTTCATAGTTCCATTCATAAATTACGAATTGCTAGTGATTATGAATCGTTATGAACCTTAAGTCATATATTTCTTTAGAATTTTACTAACATTATTTTTTCTATTTACATTCCAAAATTAGTTCCAGTTTCCGTTACAAGAAAAAGTTATATTTTTATTTTTTATCATAAATTATTAATAATTTAATGCGTTATAATACTTTAAAGCTACATTCTGTTACAAATTTCATTTTTTAAATTGTTTAACATATTGACGCTAAACTTAAACCAAATTTCTTGAATATTTAAAAGCGACATATGATCTTCATTCATATATGTCTTTAATTATTAATCAATAATCATCTAATTTATTCTAATGATTATCAATAATCCTAGTAGTAAACTCTACAAATACCCTAATGATGTAACTTAGAAAGTATGCAGTAACTCTCAGTGAAATTTTTACATTCAATCAATGGTCTACATTTTAGTGATTATGATGAATATAATTCATATTACTCATATTACATTGTAATATTATTCTAAAATAAATAAAGTAATTACAGGGAGTATGTTATTTATTTTAAGTTGTTATACCCATCTTCAAAAATATTAACAATTTATAAACGTAAACTGTAAAGTCCAATAATGTACCGTCACTGTCACTTGTCATATTTTACATGTATGTCACTCAATAACCGGACTTCGGTAGAGTTATTTATTTATATATAACTTATTTAATAACTCATTAATAATTTTATCTCTATATATTGTTAAGCGAGAATTTTTATACCTATTCCATTTAAATTATCATATGTTATTTATTAAATAAGAAAATCTATAAATATGCAAATCACTGTTATTAATGAAAATATATAATAATTTAATCTAAATGATAACCAATGAAGCGCGGGTTCAGTGTGTTTAATACTTTCCTTCACGATACTACGTTTTTGTCGACATCCGTCATGTCTAATTTATTTACTGACTTTAAGGAATGGAAGTTTAAGAATCCTCCTTCTTATAAAGAGTTACCCATAAATGAAAATCCTGAATACAATGTACCTGTAGCTGTAAATAATGCTGTATTTTCTAAGGTATATATTTTAACGCTTAATATGTTAATAATTATATGTTCCATAATAATTATGTAGAACATTAAAGATTTTTTTTTGCTCTACAAAATTCATAATTTTGTAGAGAATGTGAAAATATATAAATTGAATAATGTTATTAACATATTTTCAGGTGCCTACTGAACCTTTAACTGGTAAAATTCAGCTAGTTTGTGCTTCAAAACAGGCATTGATAGATATTTTAGATTTGGATCCTAAAGTATCCGAGTCTGAGGAGTTTATTGATTTTATTGGTGGGAAGTATCTGCCTGATGGAGGTCTTAGTGTTTCTCATAGGTATGCTTTTTTAAAGTTAGTTTGTAATTGAAACAGATAATATATATTAATGTTTGTCTATTAATATAACTGACAATAGGTCTAATTTTCAGTGGAATTATTAAAATTATTTCCATTTTTTATTCTGGTAAGGTTAAGGAGGGATTTGAGGTAGATCTCAGAATCAATCTCAGAGATTGGTAGACTACTCAACATGTAACATCTCCAATATGAGTGGAAAATGGGGAATAGTGTCTTGCCAGTAGTTTCTTTCTGCCTACACTTGCAATGTGGAAAACTATAAAAAAAATAATAGCCCAGTAGACCTTCGTGAATTTCTCATCTTGCTGTATATTCACTGTCTACCAAAGGATGTCATTCACTCATTTTATCTATATTTTATTTCATTTTAAGTAGTTGAAAACAATATTTATGCCAGCTTATTTAGATATTGGGATAGAAATTTTCCATGCAATTTTTTGTAAAAAGATATAATTATCAGTAACTAAGTAAATAAGTCACACATGTTTTGAATGATTAGTTTTATCTAATTTCATCTAACACCTATTGTTCTTTATTGTATAATTTTAGATAAAAAAAAACCCACTCAATTTGGCCATGTTCATAAATTCACACTACTACTGTGTGTATGTAAATTTATGAATAACTTTCATTTTAATAGAAAGCTATCCCATGACCATTGTGTATACAGTTTGATACTTCTGAACTGCACTTGTTGGTTTCAAATTATATATGAAGCATATTATTAGGCACACAGAACCTCTGAAATTAAGACACTCTGATCTCAGCTCTTTTAGAATGTGTTAACATTATATATAGTTCTATATAAAAACATTGGATAGAGACAGTAACTGGCCATTTATATTGAATTATTATTACCTTGCTAACTATAACTAATATAATTTATAAGAAAAGATTGTTACAAACTCAATAATATTATGGATAATTAACTAACTAACTAACTAACTAATTGTTTCTTTAGTTTACTAAAAATATGTATTTTTTTCTTTGTTTTTTTATAATGAAACACTAAAAACATATTGTTGTGATTTAACTCGTCTACTTTTACACTTTCGAAATGTTCAGTGTTATTTTTTAATTTATTTTAGATATGGTGGCTACCAATTTGGATTTTGGGCAGATCAGCTTGGTGATGGGAGAGCACACATTCTTGGAGAATATGTCAATAGGTATTATTCTTCATAATTTTACTTATTATTATAATTTATATCAAGATTTCCATTCCCCACTTTCTGCAAAATTGAAGCATTGTGCTGACTGGCTGAGTTCAAAGCCGCGTCGTGGCGCAGAGGCACAAGCATGTGACTGTAAACGGGATAGGTTGTGGGTTCGATTCCCACTCCAGAAAATGAAAATATGAAAAAAAATATTTAATAATTTTATTTCCTGCAAGACAGGCTCTAAAGCAGGGTAGGCAAAGAAATTCTAATGTTAATGTAAAAATAATACGTTCGGTGCTTTCCGCCCGAGTTCAGAACTTTGCATGCTAAGTGGCAGAAATGAATGCTGCGCCTTACCTTACTCGCGTGGGGAAATGAACATAAATTAAATATAATCATTCTAAGGAGTGGGAATTGAATCTACAATCAATCGAGCATACAGTTAGACCTTGTCACTGCACCACGACGTACTCATTCTTTACTCAAAATATCAAGTAATGTCAAAAAAATGTCAAGTAGTAAGTCAATATATTAAAATTATATAGCAAAGGGGAACTCTGGCAGCCCCAGCTAAAAGGTTCAGGGGAAACCCCGTATTCTCGTTTCGGGGACGGCCGCGCTGTTCTACGCTCGTCGATAAGAGAAATGGTGGCCAGTGAAGCCTGCTACCATTTAGGTATCCCTACCACTAGAGCTGGGGCCTTGGTAGGTAAGATGAATTTATATTTTTCTTTTCTTGTTTCTTTTCTTCATGCTGTATCTTGCATATAGCAGGGTAGGCAGAGGAAACCTGAGAACCTAGTGTTAAGACACTCCGTTCTCTTTCAACAATTCCATTCCCCACTTTCCGCCGAATTGAGGCATTATGTGTTGAGTGGTGGAACTTGACGCCGCGCTTTGCCTTGTGACCAGACTTAGGAAATGAAAATACTAAATATTATATAAAATTTACATTTCCTGGAGTGGGAATCGAACCCAGAACCTGTCGAGTTTACAGCCGCACGCTTATGTCTATGCGCCACGACAGGGGTAATTTATATTTTATAATCAAAAAACTATTTTAGCCGGATTAATAAAGTATATTTTGGCACATTATAGAAAATCCGAACGCTAAGCATTAATTAGTTGTCTCGAGCAAGGAAATATTTGAAAATAACAACATATACGCGATAAATTCGTTTAAAATAATTATATATGAAATAAGTAAAAGTTGCCAAAGATCTTATTATATTTGTTCCTCAGGACCATAATAATAAACTATTTGAATTCTCAAAATAGAACATTTTATATATTTGTACTTCTTGAGAAGAAACTGCTTAGCAATCCATGGATTCACCGTGCGGGTGCCGGGCCAATAGCGTTGCAGAGAGAGAGGAGTTTGGAGAGTACCTGGGACTTGCGACACAAGTGTAGATTTAAGGGGCCCTTTTAAAATGCGCATTAACGTTCACCTCCACTGTCTGCGCTCCTCTCTCTACCTAACCATATTTGAAAAGATCCTATTAATGCCGCCTTCGAAAATATAATATAATAATATTATTTTAGAAGATGTGAAAAAACTTCAAGTTTGACTCTTAGAAGAGTGTTGTATGGTTTACTTGATCTAAGTATCAATAAGAATCTACTTATATATATTAAATTTGTCAAAATTTTCTATTTCTTTGCTATCGTGACGCAGTTGAGTGACATACACGAAGATTGTGAGTTTGATTTCTCCTTGAATGGTTTCTATTATGTCTTAATTTATTTCGTTTATTCGAAACCGTTTAACGAAACGCGACGTGAAGTTCTGCTATTTAATATGAAATGTGGGTAGATACAGGTGGAAAATGTAGGTAATGAACATTGACGTCTTTTAGGCGTCTTGTTTTTTTTTTTAACTTCACGCTGTATCCCGCATATAGCGGGGTAGGCAGAGGGAACCAGAGAACCTAGTGTTAAGACACTCCATTCTCTTTCAATATCTCCGTTCCCCACTTTCCGCCAAATTGAGACATTGCGTGTTGAGTGGCGGAACTCAACGCCGCGCTTTGCCTTGTTACCAATCCCAAGAAATGAAAATATTAAATTTTACATTTCCTGGAGTGGGAATCGAACCCACAACCTGTCGCGTTTACAGTCGCACGCTTGTGCCTTTTAGACGTCAAATTTAATAAAAGATAAAGTAAACAAATAACTTATTAATGTGATCTTTTTATACATCACCATAGATTATAAATATATATATATTTTTATTTACAGTAAGTTATGATCACCAAGTGTGGAGGGACAAGTCATACAGTGGTAGAGCGAGACAGGAACCCGCTGCCATCGTCCTACGACTGGCGCCCGCTTGGTACAGAATAGGCTCATTTGAAATATTATATAAGAGAAAAGAACCGGAATTACAAAGGGTTTTGGCTGATTTTGTTATCAAGGTAAGGTTTAGCTAAAAAAAATACTATTATGTTAACTTTGTCCATTTAAATAATAAAAATAGACTTTAATGTTTGGTGGTAGGAGGTTCGTCCTCCGTCTGGCTCGCGACCACTATCATGTCAAAGACGAACCGCCAAATATCTTATGATGTGTTCCGGTTCGATGGCATGTAAGCCAGGTTTTCCCCTTTCCCACCCATCCTTTCCCGAAAATGTGATGGTTCCGATAGCGGACTACTACATTGTCCTCCCCTTCCATCTGTATTCTGTAGATTGGCAACGCATCTACAACATCTCTGGTTTTGTAGATGTTCACGGGCGAAGGTATCCACTTACCATCAGGTGGTCCTTCTGCTCGTTTGCCATCCGTTATCCATAAAAAAAAAAAAAAAAATGAAATGGACCTTTAGTTTAGTTCTCAATACGTTTACCTAAAAATCTCTCTACAGAGATACTAACAACATAAGTAAGTTGTAACAAGCATATAAGAATTATTTCAACGCAGCCGGATGTAGAACGCATGGCTTAGTGGTCAGAACGCTTGGACGGTTTCCAAGAGGCGCGGGTTCGAGTCCTGCTGCGTTCAAATTTTTATAAGTTTTCTAAATATGTTTTTGCTGATAAAATACCCTGATAAACTGTTTTAAATGTTACTAACAGTTAAATTTTCGGTATTTCTATTGGCTGCATTCGCGTAAGTCCGTAAATCGGGTATTTCTAATACTCGTATTTACCGTTTCGCGACAGTATTTCGTACTCCGGTCATATTCAGCTAACGGCTACCTTACCCTTTCCTCTGTCAGTTGCATCCAATTTTTACTAAAAGAACATACGTCTTTTAACAGTAAATATTAGAAATACCCAAGTTTCGAAGTTACCCGAATGTACCCTATAAGATGAATGTATGTTTCAAAATTATACTAATATTTTTCAGTATTATTTCCCTAACATTGACTCAGAAGACGAGGACCGATACGTTAAATGGTTTACGGAAGTGGCGCATAGAAACTTGGACATGGTAGCGACTTGGCAAGGTAATTTTTTGAATTTAATATTAACATATGAAAACATGTTTTTTTTTATTATGTTTTTTCTAATTACTACTTATTATGTTTGCCTGTTGTGGCGCAAAGGCACAAGCGTGCGACTGTAAACGCGACAGGTTGTGGGTTTGATTCCCGCTCCAGGAAATGAAAAATAATATATCCGCCACTCAGCACTCAATGCCTCAATCTGGCAGAAAGTGGAGAACGGAAATGCTGAAAGAGAAAGGTGTCTTTCTCTCTACTAGGCTCTCAGATTTCCTCTGCCTACCCTGCTATGTGCGGGATACAGCGTGAAGCTAAAAATATATATATATCAGCATATATACTAGCTGTATCTTGAAACTTCGTTTGGACTAAATAACCTAAAATTTTCCGATTTTTCTCGTTTTCGTAGGAATTTCCGGAAATCCTTTCTTACTACTTTCCTACAGGCACTACCCAAGGCGTTTGATTGCCAAATTTCAGGTTTCTATGGGCAGTAGTTTCGCGTGTACCTTGTATATCAGTCACTCGGTAAAGCAAGCGTTTTATATATATGGACTTTTTTTATGTTATTTTGGTGCTATTACATTCCATTCTATCTATATAATATATAAAGCGTAACTGAATGACACACAGACTTATTTAAATACATATTTTTCATACCTATTCTTAACATGATTTGAAAGCAAAAATATATTTGTGCCCACCTTTATTATCCTCTAGAGAAGGTGTGTAACCTTCTTTCTCAGGGTCTCAGAAAGTTATTTTTTGGGCTGCTTAAAATAATGTTTGGTTTTTATTTCCAGGCCTAGGTTTCACACACGGAGTCCTAAATACAGATAATATAAGCATTTTAGGACTAACAATAGACTATGGCCCGTATGGATTTGTAGAACATTATTATCAACACTACGTACCGAATGCATCTGACGATATGGGGAGATACGCCTTCAATAAACAACCGGATGTAAGTATATTTTAAAGAAAAGAGGAAAAAGTGTTAAGACACTGAGTATTTGAAACATTTCTCTGAAAATATTTTTCTTACTCTAAGTATATGAATAACTTTTTCAAAAATATTAAAGCTATGTTAAAATTCTTATGATTATGTTTTTAAAACTTATTTTTCTTATACCATTGACAGACAATGATATTCTTAAATATAATTTTTATGATCGAAGTATTGAACATTTTGAATAAAATATCACATTTTCTTCTTTCTACAGAGTAATGTCGAACTAGTCTTTCTCCATAAACCAATATAATAATAATAAAATCAAATATTAGAATTAAATTAATGATTATAAACTGGAAATTATTAACTACAGAAAACGACAGGTTGTGGGTTCGATTCCCACTCCAGGAAATGTTAGTATTTTCATTTCCTGGGTTTGGTAACAAGGCAAAGCGCGGCGTTGAGTTCCACCACTCAACCCCAATGCCTCAATTTGGCGGAAAGTGGGGAAGGGAATTGTTGTAACAGAACGGAGTGTCTTAACACTAGGTTCTCAGGTTCCCTCTGTCTACCCCGCTATATGCGGGATACAGCGTTAAAAAAAAATTAATGATTATCTCTACTTTTTTAGATTATACTGTGGAATTTGGAAAAGTTTGTGGAAGCGTTGCAGCCAATACTATCTGAATCAAACAAGCAGAAGATAAATGACGTAATGAGCACTTTAAAAGAATATGTACAGAACAAAATTTTGTAAGGAATGTTTAATTTTATTTTTTAATCACTTCATTATCAAGCTTCACACTGTACCCCCCGCATATAAGGGTAGACAGAGGGAAACTGAGAACCTAGTGTTAAGACACTCCGTTCTCTTTAACATTTCCGTCCCCCACTTTCCGCCGAATTGAGGCATTGCGTTACCTTGTGAGGGGACGGGGTTAGAATACAATTCCCCTCCGCCGCTGGGTAGCGTCCCGTAAGAGGCGGGTATCTCAGTAGTTTGGTGGTAGGAGGTTCGTCCTCCGTCTGGCTCGCGACCACTATCATGTCAAAGACGAACCGCCAAATATCTTATGATGTGTTCCGGTTCGATGGCATGTAAGCCAGGATTTCCCCTTTCCCACCCAGCCTTTTTCCAAAATGTGGTGCTTCCGATAGCGGACTACATACATTGTCCTCACCTTCCATCTGTATCCTCTAGGTTGGCAACGCATCTTCAACATCTCTGTTGTAGATGCTCATGGGCGCAGGTAACCACTTACCATCAGGTGGCCCTCAGAGGTGGAACTCAACGCCGCGCTTTGCCTTGTTACCAGAGTGATGAAATGAAGATACCAAATATTATTTAAAATTTTTATTTCCTGGAGTGGGTATCGAACCCACAACCTGCCGCGTTTACAGTCGCATGTTTGTGCATCTGCGCCACGATAGGCCTCTACAAAAACTTTATTATCATAATATGACTATTATAAATTATTTAAGTGGGGAACGAAAATGTTGAAAGAGAATGGAGTGTCTTAACACTAGGTTCTCTCATTCCCTCTGCTTACCCTGCTATATGCGGGATACAGCGTGAAGCTATACTTTTAATATTATGAAAAAAATAATAATAATTTTGTGAGTTTCTTATCACCTTTACTTCATTGCTATTACAAAAAGAAATATTAGATGAAATATAATAATTAATCTTTTATAGGAAAACTTACCTTTTAAAATTAGGTTGTGAACATATAGAAAATGGCGACGAAACGTTAATAAAGGAATTATTGGAGCTCATGCAACAAACTACGTCTGATTTTACATGTACTTTTAGACAATTGGCTGAGGTTAGTGATGTAAATAGTGATATGACACTACGTTCTCTATTTTTACGCAACTTTAGTTTCATACGAGAAGGTTTTTTACTCTTTTTGTTATTTTTTAGGTTTTTTAGTCATTATTATATATATATATATATATATATATATATATATATATATATATCACTTATTTGCGCTTGAAATCTATATGTTGATACGTGAAGCAAAAACTTTGAACCCCTTTTTTTACAAAAATTACGCGGACGGAGGAGTATGAAACTTGGCACACTTATAGTTTATATAGCGAAGAAGTTCTGAATAATAGTATATTTTTAAAATAATACATAGAAAATATATAAAATTAATGAAATAAATGTTACACACACTACCATGGTTTGATATCCATGTTTATGTAAAGTGACATATACACACTTTGCTAGGACGCGTTATTAACGCGTCAACGGGGACACTAGTATTGATAATAGACCCTATTAATTTAACTTATTAAATTACCTTCTAGATGTTTACGTACCAAAAATATGGCTAGAATTATAAAGAAACACAAAGTTGCGTGTGATTAATACTACATTGAAACGGACTATCGTGGCACATTGGTTCTGGGTTCGATTCTGGTATGGGGAATGATTATATTTAAATTATTTTCATTTATCCGCCCCTGTAAAACATAACGCAGAGTTGAATTTCACCACGCGACGTCTCGGATTCCGACGGAAAGCGCATATCGGTGTATTTTGACGAAATTACAATTGTTGATTTAATTTTTTAAAATATTTTTTTGTATATCTCAGGTAAATCCAGAAGATTTAAACAACAAAGATATATTAGAAACAAAATGGTCCTTAATAAAAGTAAGTCAAGCTAAGGATTGGACAAAATGGACGCAAAAATATATAGAGCGGTTACAGAAGGAAAACGGTGAGTTTACCTCTCTTTTTTTAATGGATAACGGATGGCAAACGAGCAGAAGGACCACCTGATGGTAAGTGGATACCTTCGCCCATGGACATCTACAACACCAGAGATGTTGTAGATGCGTTGCCAACCTAGAGGATACAGATGGAAGGGGAGGATAATGTAGTAGTCCGCTATCGGAACCACCACATTTTGGGGAAAGGATCCCTTGTTCATCTTAGTTTATATTTCATATTTCCATACCAGGCGTGTGTAGATTGATATGTCGATTTAGCTAATTATATACATTTTTTCAAAATATTAATAGGTATTAATATTATTTTATTAAAATAACAATTTGTTTACTGTCGTGGCGCAGAGGCACAAGCGTGTGACTGTTAACGCAACAGGTTGTGGGTTCGATTCCCACTCCAGGAAAAAGTTTAGTAATTAAAAATAAAAAAAAAAGTTTAGTAAAAGTTTAGTATTTGGTAAAAATAGTCTTTTCATTTCCTGGGCTTGGTAACAAGGCAAAACGCGGCGTTGAGCTCCGCCACTCAGCACGTAATGCCACATTTCGGCGGCAAGTGGGAAACGAAGTGTCTTAACACTAGGTTCTCAGGTTTCCTCCTCCTTCCTCGGTAGTGCATATAATTATAATGAGCTAGTAAAAAACAAAAATATATTATATTTTTTTTGTTTATCTGTCAGTAAATGAAGAAGAGCGTCGCAGGCGAATGTTGAATGTGAACCCGTTATATATACCGAGGAACTGGATCCTACAGGAAGCCATCGCTGATGCTGAGAAAAATGATTTTAAAAAGGTATTCTTTTTTATTTTGTTAAGCTTATTTAGGTTTTCAAGTCAGTCAAAAATACTTTTAAAATGTACTACTGTAATATTTGTTTAGCAACGTGTATGTCATTTTGCCGATAAGGGTTTTTCAGACACATGGCAGTATGTGTAAAATTTTTATTTTATAAATTTACGCCTTACGACGCCTGTCGTGGCGCAGAGGCACAAGCGTGCGACTGTAAATGCGACAGGTTGTGGGTTCGATCCGCACTCTAGGAAAAGGAATTTTTAATTTCCTGGGTTTGGTATCAAGTCAAAGCGCGGCGGAAAGTGGGGAACAGAGTGTCTTAACTCTAGGTTCCCTCTGCCTACCCTGCTGTATGCGGGATACAGCGTGATGCTATGTAGTATGTTGTATGAATTTAATTTATATGTAATGCGTTACATGTTTTGGATGCGGCAGAGGCTCGGTGCGTCTGTAAACGCGATACATGTGGGTTTGATTCCGACTTCAGGAAATGCAAAGTTTAGTATTTTCATTTTCTGGGTCTGGAAACTAGTGAGTTTGAAAGTGGGGAACGGAGTGTCTTAACACTAGGTTCTCAGGTTCCCTCTGCCTTCTCTGCTATATGCGGGATATAGCGTAAAGCTAAAAAAGCTGTCAAATTTCATACATCTACGTCCGTATAATTTCTGAAGGATTTCCTTCTATTAAATAAAAATATATGAAGTCACATACATTACGTTGAATTACCTACATTCTAACTACACTTCGACAGCACATAGAGAACCTACTGTTAAGATACTTAGCTTTTCGCTGTTTTGTAATACGATACATTATATGGGCGTTATCGTTTTTTAGCTGTAACGGTTACATATCGGATATGAAGTTTTCATATCCGATATCAAATCCGTTTTCAGATATCGAGTTTGCATTTCGATAGTTTTCGTTATGATTTAGTTTTCGTTACGATTTAGTTTTCATATCTCATCGTCGAGTAGTCGTTACGTTTTGTATGTAGTTATTTGATATCGGATATGATCATTTAGATATCGATATGATATGATGTAAGAGTGAAAACCGTTTTTAGTTACGTTTTGATATATCGGTCTCATCCCTAATACATTATAATCGTAAGCGTAATATGAGTAATTTGAATAATCACGGAACATAACGCCGATACTTGTGTTAACAGAGCGGTATAATTGATTCAAATATAATTATTTTCTCCTACTTTTTTTTACGCTGTCCTACTGTGTTTTAATAGCCTCAGTTAATATAATATTAATTTATTACAGGTTCGATTACTGCTAGAAGTATTTAAGAAACCCTTTGAAGAACATGAAGAGGCTGAAGCCTTGGGTTACTCTTCGCAACCACCGAGTTGGTCGTTTGGCTTGAAATTAAGTTGTTCCAGTTAAAATTGTTAAGTCATATAAATCTAATATAATGCGTTTTCATAGTTTTATGGGTAAATGAAGATTTTAGGTATCTATATAAAAATTACGCGGACGGAGGAGCATGGAACTTGGTACACTTATAGTTTATATTGAGAAGGAGTGCAGATTGCTAATATTTAAAAAAAAAAAAATCCATAAAAAGTATATTAAATTAATAAAATAAATGTTATACACAGTACAACGGTTTGACGTCTATGTTTATATAAAGTGACATGTCACTACGCAATGCGTTTTTAACGCATTTACGGAGACACTAGTATAAATAACTACATATCACTGTTCCGGAACAACAATGACGTATCTGCAAAATTTTGAGAAATGGATTTAGTGCATAGAGAAAATGAAATGAAATTTTTGATACCCTCTAATTATATATAATACATATCCTTATATATTACATGCCTGGGGTTCGATGCTAAACCTATTCGCCTTCAAGAAATATTCAATTGTAAACATTATAGCTTTTTGCGCCATTTATATTTTTCTTTTTTACGTCATTGTTGCTCCGGAGCAGCGATATGTTCCGCGATTTCGTTTGCAAGGACTATAAAACTTAACAGGAGGTCGTCCTCCGTCTGGCTCGCGACCACTATCATGTCAAAGACGAACCGCCAAATATCTTATGACGTCCGGTTCGATGGCATGTAAGCCAGGTTTTCCCATTCCCACCCATCCTTTCCCCAAAAATGTGGTGGTTCCGATACCGGACTACTACATTGTCCTCCCCTTCCATTTGTATCCTCTAGGTCGGCAACGCATCTACAACGTCTCCGGTGTTGTAGATGTTCATGGGCGAAAGTAACCACTTACCATTAGGTGGTCCTTCAGCTCGTTTGTCATCCGTTATCCATAAAAAAAATAATGGCTTTTAGCAAACAAAAACTTGCTTGCACTATTATGTATCTCATATAAATGCTTAAGTTGTTCACAGATGTATACTATTCATGGTCCATTAGTATAGTTATATTTGTAGAAATTTTGGATTGAATTCATTAAAAGAAAATCAGGTTTTCATAGAAGCTATATTTATTTGACAAAAATATATGGAAGTTTTGATTATTTTCTGACATTTCAAGGTCCGATAAAACTTCTGGTTTCTGAAATTTACTGTAATAAATATATAATCAGACATTTAAGTTACGGTTTAAATGTGATATGCTAACTTGGGTAAAAAACCATTTGAGGGTAACACTGATCGAGCGCCTTCTGCGCAACTGCGCGTACGTCTTCTGCGCAGTAGACATGGGCGTTATCGTTTTTCAGCTGTAACGGTTTCATATCCGATATCAAATCCGTTTTCAGATATCGAGTTTGCATTTCAATAGTTTTCGTTATGATTTAGTTTTTTTACGATTTAGTTTTCATATCTCATCGTCAGTTGTCGTTACGTTTTGTATGTAGATATTTGATATCGGATATGATCATTTAGATATCGATATGATATGGTATAAGAGTGACAACCGTTTTTAGTTACGTTTTGATATATCGGTCTCATCCCTACTGCGCAGGCTTCTGCACGAACCTCCGATAACTCGTAAAGTTTTTGCCAGGATATAGTAGTAGTTTTTTTGTTTTTATAAAATAAGTTAAAAGGGTTGTTATCGTAAAAAAGATGGTAAATCTAATGTATATTGTTCAAGGCAGACATTTTAAAGTTTATTTTGTAAATTATTTTTCATGTTATTTATATAGTAACTTATCTGAAGTGTTTAATTTGCTCGATTTTTTAATGTAGTTATTTATTATCCTACTCCTCTGATTCAATTGACCAAAAATTTTAGACACTTGGCATAACACGTAACGTATAATATATAAATAAATATATATTTGAGATCCCTATCTACCTACTGCCATAGGAACACTTTTTATTATGCCAAAAGTGTCATAAGATTTTCGGTCATATGAATGAGATCAAGAATGAAATCTTGAAGAAATATGGTATTCACTGATTTAATAAATAAAGCAATCCAATCCATATAAAAATGACTATATATGCAAGTTGACTTATTTTGGTTGCAAATGAAATTCTATTTCACCGGTTTCCCCCAAGAAAGTTTTTTATTTAATTTCAATTTTCAACATGCAGTACACTTTAGCTGTTTTCTGTTGGTCACTTGGTAAGAATGAGTTTTATATATATAGATGATTTATATAGGGAATTCTATATAATAATATCACTTCTACGCAAAAATTCTATGGAATAGCAATAAAGAAAATATTATTTATCTTGTTCTAATATAATTATAATTTTTTATTTATGTCTTTAATTTAATATGACATGACATTCATGAAGTAAATTTAAAAAGATAAAAGAAAAACTTGAAAACAATTATCAATATCACTTTAATTATGTAAAACATTTATTATTGTTAATATAAAAAAACTTTTATTCACAATTTTAAGAAACAAAACTTATTTTTTCATTAAAATAAAATCACAACTCACTTATAATCTTCATCACCACTGTCATCTGGTTCTGAATAGTCCTCATCTACTTCTATTTTCCTTCTCTTTCTTTCTTGAATATTCTCTTTATTTTCTATCTCTTTCTGGGCCTCAGTCTCTGCAGACCGGTGGTGGAATACAAAAGAAATGCTCTTAGCTAAATCCCAACATTGTTTCAAAACTAAATCAGCTAGATTTTTCTTATCAGCACAATGATACCAGTTTGACAAGTCTGAAGTACAGTCTGAATTTTCAGGCGGCAATGTCACTTGTATATTATTAACGCAGCGCTTACATTTAAACTTCCCATGAGTATCGGATAGTGTGTTTTCTTCTAAACGAAACAGATCTTTTAAGTCATCTGATGTAAAATGCCTTAAAGATTCTTCATTTTGATCTACAACTGTATCACTCAATGCTTTTTTATGGGCTTGTCTTTGGAAGATTTTCTCTTCTATAGTACCTGTCGCAAGTAGTCTGTATATGTAGCAGGGCTTCTTTTGACCGTCCCTCCATACTCGGGCCATTGCCTGGTCGTCATTGGCTGGGTTCCAGTCCGGGTCAAACATTATTAACCTGTTAGCACCTATAAGATTTAATCCACAACCTCCCGCTTTAGAACTTAACATAAATATCCACTCTTTAGAGTCTTTATCATTAAAACTTTCAACTACTTTGGCTCGCTTCTTAATAGTCATAGACCCATCTAATCTCACATACTGATAGCACCGTTTACGACATAATTTTTCAAATAAATCAAGAGTTTGAGTGTAGTTTGATACAAGTACGATTTTGTCATCAGTATTAGTTTTAAGGTTAGCTAGAATACAGTCTAAGATCATAAGTTTTCCAGAATATTCTGGTCTGACATCTTTAATGTCATAATTGCTTGGCAACAAATCCCTTGCTTTTTCAAATCCTTCAGATCTTTCAATGATTTTGTCATACACTAAATCAGGATGATTACAAAGTTTTTTAAGTGTTGTTATACTAGATAGTGCACTCAATGTATTCTTCTCCCCGGTGCCTGCAAATTTGTTT
Organism: Philaethria dido; assembly: GCA_033558755.1. Taxonomy (NCBI): domain Eukaryota; kingdom Metazoa; phylum Arthropoda; class Insecta; order Lepidoptera; family Nymphalidae; genus Philaethria; species Philaethria dido. Next base: position 354,090 of record JAKGSA010000596.1, read on the forward strand.
CTAATAGCATCAGAATTTATGAAGTTTTTGTACAGTTGGGCTTGTAATGGTGTCATTTTAACACAAATGACTTGTTCAAACTTGACCGGCAAGTATTTTGTTAATAAACTGCTAGTTCTACGAATCATGCATTTATTCACTATAGATGTTAGTGTGAGTAGGCATTCTTGAGCTCTCTCTCTTTCTTGAGGACTTGCTAAGGCATCTTGACCTTTCAAAATTGGGTTTTCATATCTCTTTTTGAACTCTTGAGCAGTTCCAAGTATACCTTCATTTACAAAGTGGACCAAACTGAAGTATTCAGTCAAATCATTTTGTATGGGAGTGCCTGATATTAAAATTCTTCTTTTAGCTTTTAAACCCATTAGAGCTTGGTATGTTTGGTTTTCACTATTTTTCAACCGATGGCCTTCATCACATAAAACTAAACCTACTTCAGATGCATGTAAAATATTTGAATATATTCTAAAAGTCTCATATGATATAATTAATACAGGAGTAGCTACTCTTATAGCAGCAAAAGTATTCATAAACTGTTGTAGTTTTAGAGTAATCTCAGCTTTTGATCCTCCGTCCATTGGCAGTGCATTGATTCTTTGTCCAAGCCACTTTTGTATCTCATTATACCAATTCTTTACTAAGCTACTGGGACATACAATAATAGCCTTACTTATACTCGGTTTACAGTCTGGACCTTGCCTTAAAAGAGTCCATAGCAATGTAATACACTGGAGAGTTTTACCCAAACCCATTTCATCAGCCATAATACATCCATAAGCATTTTCTATCTGCATTCCAGTAACACAATCGTACATAAACTTAACACCATCTCTTTGATGAGGTCTTAATATATTTCCTAGAACAGGATCAACGACTACTGCTACTTTAATATCATTAGCATTCATTTTCATTTTCTCATGTTCTGGAATGTATTCTGGTCGGTATAGTACAAGTGCGTTTGGCTCATCTGGATCATGTAAAGCTCTTCTTACTTGTGTTCGTTTTAGTCCTAAGCTTTTGCTGCAGTATGACGAAACATAGTTATGTATAGGTACTTTGAATGGTTTACTTAATATCTGTTTGATGAGATTCTCATGGTCTGAGGTGGAAAGCGCTTGTGAGGCCGATTTTTGTGTAAGTGGAATTTTTGTACATTCCCGCTTCTTTCTCTTCGCAGATTCTAGCAGTGGACTCTTAAATACAGTTTCACTGGAGCCTATTTGGCTCGGCGCTAAACTGCGCCTCATTTTTAATTAATATAAATATATTACGCCCTGGTCATGATTATAACATTGCTTTATTTTTAACTTTGTAATACAAATCTTAATATACAAAATTCAAAACATTTTCCATCATGTAAGTTCATGTCAAAACTTGTTTGATTGACAATATTTTAAGTGTTGCCATTTTCTTATTTTGAATTTTAGTATTGCGATAAAAAAATACTAAAAAAAGGCCGACTACTCAATAGATGATAATAAAAAAATCTTTTAATTTTTTTTTATTTTAAAACATTCTCTAAGTTTGCTTTTAACTTTGCTACTAAAATTAAAGCACTTATAGAGGAAAGAAGGTAATAAAAAATTATATCTATTTTATTATTAATAGACAGAGATTAAAAAACAATTTATAAATTATCTATATCACATTTAAATGATCATTTCTACTGTTGAAGATGTTCAGCGTCATCCTAGCAAGAGTCCAAAATACGAATCCCATGAATAGATATCTAAAAAGTATGTCGACAACTCGCATGCTGAAATAAAAATGTGAGTAAATAAAAATTTACGATAATGTGAAATTCAAATTTATGTATTATTATATCCTATATATTATATATATACTTATAGGATTAGATATAAATATATTTTTAGATTATAGGATTATGTGAAACAAAATTATTAGGACTGAAATTATTATATATAAAAAACATTTTTAAACACAATTTTTTATAGTTATCTACTTCTGTTAACTTAGTAGTAGTAGTAGTAGTAGTTTTCGCAAAATAAATTAAAAAATGGAATTGCCATTGCCGCACTTTTTCTTTTTTGTATATTACTAATATAAAAAATAAGAAAATAAATAAACAGTAGGAAATACTTTACTGTATGTACTGATTCATACTTTTTGCAGCATCGTTCTCTTAAACCTCGCTAGGGACTAAAAGCGTAAAGGTAGTTTTTAAAGATATGAATAACTTACACTTTCATGTGACGTTTTGCACTACAATCTTGCAGCACGAACACAGTCTTCGAAATAATTTGGAATATTTACCCCTGTGTGTAAAATTGTTTCATATTATTGATTAAATAGTTGAAAGCATATTTACTTACTTAAATTCACCCTAACTGAGTAATCGTAGTCGGGCTGATAGCAAACACATTATAATATTACTAAAAAGTTTCTACACTTATTGCACCTATAAATACTAATAGGTAATGTTTGATCGAAACCAGTCCAGGATTTCCAAAGTTATAAAGTTGTAAAGATTCACATGCAGTAGAAGCTAATGAATACAATTTATAAATGACTTTGTTTTCATTTCATTTGTTTGTAACGGCTATTTTACTCTTTTCCACAGATCTATGTGTGTTTCTTGTTTCACTCAAGTGTCACTTTGTCGTTATATCGTCGTATTTCTAAAGAAGTTTTGTTGCTCTTACCATCAGCATCTACTTTATAATCTTGTTTCTCTCTAATATTGAGACGCGTACGCACTCTCTGTCCCGCCTCTGATTTAAAGTCCCATTGGTTGTTTGTGTAATATTCAAAAACGTCGAAACCTTTGCTTATTCGTTTATGGACTCGGATAAGGCTAGAAATAAATAATAATTTAAAAAATAAAGACTATGCCATATTTCTTTGAATACTTCAGCGCTCTAAAGTATTTTGACAAAGTGTATATTAACTCATAGTCAAAGTCAAAGTCAAAGTCAAATAATTTTATTCAAAATAAGAAGTTACAAGCTTCATTTTTTGAACGTCAAATAATTTACCACCGGTTCACTAAATTTAATGCCTCAGCCTTTTTTTTTTTATATTCGACAATGGTTTACAATTCTTTATTATTGGCAATGATACCTTTGAAACAGACTGGAGCGAGCATTTCATTCTTATTACATTTCTACTTAATACAACAAAAATTAAAGCAATATTGGAATTTATTAAATAATAATTATTTCTGAAACTCTGTCTCATGATAAAGGAAGAAAGCATATTATTGATTACAAAACAAAATACACCCTAAATTGAGTATAACGCTAATTTGATATGTCCTTTGAAGGTATAGGGAAAGCAAGTACTACGAGGAGGGTGGACCGAAACGGTTGGAGTACCATTTCTCGAGATTCCTAGAAAAATGTGTTGTCTTACAAGAACTTATGTGGGACAACTGATTTAGTAGAATTTAGTAAGGTAAATGCGATCCTCAGACATGACGGACCGATTACACAGAGAGAGAGAGAGAGAGAGAGTTAGGACTTATGTGTGTGCGTACACCTTAGATTCTGTTCAAATATTTTTTTAAACTTTACATTGTATTTCGTATATAGCAGGATAGCCAGAGTGAACCAGAGAAGTTGTGAGTTTGTGTTAAGACACTATGTTCTCTTATAACATTTCCGTTCCCCACTTTTCGTTGAATTGATAGCGGAACTCAATACCGCGCTTTACCTTGTTACCAGAGCGAGTAAATGAAAATAGCAAATAATTATCATTTCCTAGAGTTGGAAATGAATCAGTCGGGCGTACAGTCACACGCTTGTGCCTCTGCGCTACACAGGCCTCATTTCTTTTATTAGTTCCTAATTTTTTTTTTTATATATGGTAGGCTTACGTTTGACCACATCAAGCCTGATGTTAAACGTTGATGCGGTTTACAATGACACACGCTAGTCTAGAAGATAATCATTAACTCATGTTTTGAAGATCACCAAATTGTACGACTCTGGAAATACAGACGCGGGTAATGAGTTCCATTCTTTCGGTTTTCGAATAAAAAAACGTAGACTCATAGCGTTATAGATATTATAGATTAAATTATATATATTAAGTTAAATATATTATAGATTAAATTAGTATTTTTCATTAATGTCTCAATTCGGCGGAAAGTAGGAACAGAATGTCTTAACACTAGGTTCTCAGGTTCTTTCTGCCTACCCTGCTATATGCGGGATACAGCGTGAAAAAAAAGAGAAATCTAAGTAATGTTAAAGATAAATCATATGGAAAGATATAGAAAACATTTCTCTAACTTACACAGGGTCAAGACGTAGTATAAATAAAAGAGTGTCAACCAAAATGGCGGGGATCCAGTGGAAAAGTATCGCGCAAATATTGTGCACTAAACGCGAATGCTTCATAGATCCTCCGGGATACCTGTGTTGTAAAACAGAGTATTGGTTACCTTGTTATGTTATAAATATACAGGCCTAGTGTAGGTAATCAAAATAATAATTTAAGATAGATAAGATAACCGACTTCAAAGAAAATGCACTCAACTGCACTCTGTATCCTGCACATAGCGGGGTGGACAGGGAACCAGAGAACCTAGTGTTAAGACACTCCGTTCTCTTTTAACATTTTTGTTCTCCACTTTCCGCCGAATTGAGGCATTTGGCGGCGTTGAGTTTCGCCACTCAGCACGCAATGCCTCAATTCGGCGGAAAGTGGGAAACGGATAATGCAGTCAAAAGTACAATTATTACGAACAACACAAAAATTACTTTACAGATCTTATCTAAATTTATATGAGACCAAATCACTAGCAATCATATAAAATAAGAATTATAAAAATTGGTTTTCCCAATGAAAAGTTATGCAGTAAGCACACAAAAAAAATACAGTCGAATAACCTGCTACTTTTTCAAAAGTTAGGTTAAAAAAAGAAAATAATTAATAATTTCAGTACCTATGCGCATAAATTCCAAACGAAACCATCAAATTAGTATGTGTATAATAAAAATAAATATCAATCTTTTAAAAAAAGTATTATTCACGTTAACAAAAAGGTATAAAAAATTATACGTAACAGTATTAGATCTCGCGATCTTTAAAACCTTCAACGCTCTAACCAATTAGGCTACAAAGTTTTTATCCAAATACGTTATTTCTTTCACGTTTGTTGCAAATTATTTTTGTTAGTATTAATTTTACAATACTTGCCAAACAACGCCATTTAAAGGTATTCTATTTAAAACAATGTCTCTTCCGGTGTCTATGAGTTCAGACCACGTCACTTTAACTTCAGCCGAGCTTGTGAAGTTGTAGATCATTGTTGTAGTGTCACTAATTAAAAAAAATCATGGGAATAAAAAAAAAAAGAAATTTCACTATATATTATATATATTTAGTATTTTCATTTCTTGGGTTTGGTAACATGGCAAAGCGCGGCGTTAAGTTCCGCCACTCAACACGCAATGCCTGAATTTAATTTGGCGGAAAGTGGGAAACGGAAATGTTGAAAGAGAGTGGTGGTGGTGAGTCTTAACACTAAGTTCTCTGATTCCCTCTGCCTACCCCGCTATATGCGGGATACAGCGTGAAGTTAAAAAAAAAAACTTCACTCTTTATTCCGCATGACAGGGTAGTCAGAGAGAGCCTAGTGTCATAACTCATACATCACTTTCCGCCCGAAATTGAGACATTACGTGTTGAGTGGTAGAACTCAACGCCACGCCTTGTCTCATGAGAGGATGATTTTTTTTAGCACGCTGTATCCCGCATATAGCAGGGTAGGCAGAGGGAACCTGAGAACTTAGTGTTAAGACACTCCGTTCTCCACTTACTGCCGAATTGAGGTATTGCGTGCTGAGTGGTAGAACTCAACGCATTGCCTTGTTAAGGAAATAAAAATGCTAAATTTTTTCATTTCCTGGAGTGGGAATCGAACCCAGAACCTGTAACGTATACAGTTGCCCGCTTGTGCCTCTGCGCCACGACAGACCTCTACAAAAACTTTATTAACATTATATGAAATATTATAAGCTTCAATTAAGTGAGATAAATTGAATTAACACTATTATCTTGAACAAAAGTTTTAAATTAGTACAAAGTATAGTTATTTTATGATAAACGAAAGAAACTCACCCATTTTTAAAATAATTCCATATGACTACCATGATGCCGTTTATAAATATGTCCACAGGTAAATAATCAGCGTAGCTATCACTACGGCAGTACATACTGCGAATTACGCCTTTTCCCGCTCCTTAATAATAAAAAAATCATAATTTATTAAATCCTATTATATACAAGTATATTTTATTGACCTACGAAAGCCCTTTTAATTGATAAGAGGAAATCATATAAGATATAGCACATATCTGTCTAGTGGTAATATTGAACTTGTCGAATACACTTGCCACACTCACCACAACCTATACTAATTAATTGGTATAATTATCAATTATTCAATTAAGTTAAACTATAATTATATTTGTAATAAATCAATCACATCTCGGTTAACCATATCTATTAATTACTTAGACGGAAACTTTGAAATCACGCTTTTTCATGCATAGTTACCCGTCAAAGAGAACATAGTATTGAGATACCCTGTTCTGTGGTAGGCAGAGGGAACCTAGTGTTAAGACACTCCGTTCCCCACTTTTCACCGATTTGAGGCACTGCGTGCTGAGTAGCGGAACTCAACGCCTTGCTTTGCCTTGTTACCAAACCCAGGAAATGAAAAATTCCATTTCCTGGACTGGGAATCGAACCCACCGAACCACCTGTCGCGTTTACAGTCGCACGCTTGTGCCTCTGCGCCACGACAGGCGATTTGAAAATTGAGTTGAAAATATAATTTAATAATTTGAAATGACGTGAATTCACAACAGCGCCAACAAGAAATAGAATTTTAAATGACGTGGATTCACGACAGCGGTCGCGAATGTTAACAATTAACATTGAGATTCCTTTGACATAAAAAGCGTCTTTTTATAAAACTTCCGGTCGCTCCCCGGACACCCTTTGAACTGGGGAAAATCTTGAGAACCCCGAGCTGACGACAGACTTTTAGAACTCTTTGATCAACGAGCGATGACAAAAAAAACATGATGCTTAATTATGACTAAGAAATAGATATTTTACACAAAACAAATTAATTATTTTTAATATTTATTTGTATAAAAAGTAATTTTATATTTATCTAACTTACTTACCTATTAATAAACCAGTGGGTCCATTTATGTTATCAGTCCATCCAGGTAACGGTTCCCGCCAGATTGGTATCACTAGAAATAAAATATATTAAGTCTAGCTATGGGTACATTTTTGATATTTTTAAGTGTTAATAATACATTTAGGATACAAAAAACAAAACTGAATTGTATGTATTGTATTGAACGGAGTGTCTTAACACTAGGTTCCTCTGCCTACCTTGCTATATGCGGGATACAGCGTGAAGCTAAGTAAGTAAGTAATTGTAACAAGCGTATAAAAATTTCGACGCAGCTTGATAGGAACGCATAGCTTAGCGGTCAGAGCGCTTTGACGGATTCCAAGAGGCGCGGTTTCCAGTTGGCTAGGTTCAAATTATACGAAATTTTTATAAAAGAAATATATGTACTTTTTTAAAGAATTACAAACAACATAAATAATATGACCTTAATTCCGTTTTATTAAATAATAATAACACAAAAAAATTACCTATAGATGGCCGTAATATCATAACGGGCATATCTTTCATCGCCTCTACAGCCAACGCTTCAGCCAGCGCTTTGGTGAAGGCGTACGAGTTAGGTACCTTATCTAATATCCTAAAAAAAAACATTATTTTATAAACATTTACTTATTATACTCGTATGTATACTAATATAAATTTACGTATATATGTCGTCTCGCTATATGTCGCCTGTCGTGGCACAGAGGTATAAGCGTGCGACTGTGTAAGCGCGACAGGTTGTGGGTTCGATACGTTTTCGATGTAGTTTTTTAATTTCTTGAGTCTAGTAACAAGGCAAAGCGCGGCGTTGGGTTCCGCCATTCAGCACGCAATGCCTCAATCCGGCGGAACGTCGGGAACGGAAATGTTGAAAGAGAATGGAGTGTCTTAACACTAGATTCTCTGGTTCCCTCTGCCTACCCCGCTATATGCGGGATACAGCGTGTAGTTAAAAAGAAAGAAAAAAAGCGTGATACTATAATATTACAGTACATACGTTGGTGTTATCTTGTCAATAGTTTCGTCGTCTAAAACTTCTACAGTTGACAAAACTTTGTGAGGGTCAGCAGGGGGATCGTAAGGTCGTTCTTCTAGAAGCTTCTCGTGTAAATGACAGTAGGCGGTGGATATGTGGATGAATAACTAGAAATTTTATAGGTTAAATAAACAAAAATGAAATACGATAAGTATTCAGGTAAAAAATATAACAATAACAACAACAGAAAAGATAAATATAACAACAGAATGTGAACCTGAAAGTATGAGTTTCCATTTGTCAAATTATTTTAGGTTGATATGGATATAGTGTGCCTAAATATACATTTATTACGATCATCATAGATTATTTTCATATGATTTTAATTTGATTTGAATTGTTTCTAATTAACACTTAAATATCTTTTATTACTTCAAATAAATAAAAGAAAATGATTATTTTTTAACTTCACACTGTATCCCACATATAGCAGGGTGGGCAGAGGGAACCTGAGAACCTAGTGTTAAGACACTCCGTTCTCTTACAACAATTCCGTTCCCTACTTTCCGCCAATTTGAGGCATTACGTGTTGAGTGGTGGAACTCAACGCCGCGTTTTGCTTTGTTAAGAAACCCAGGAAATGAAAATACTAACATTTCCTGGAGTGGGAATCGAAACCACAACCGTCGGGTTTACAGTCGCACGCTTGTGCCTCTGCGCTACGACAGGCGTTAAATTAATTGAATTATTATTGTGAAGAACAATTCCATACCTTGAGTTTCTTGCATGACTTCCCCAATACCAGCACTAGTTTTGTACCTCGCACATTCAATAACACCGCCTTCTTTAATGCTTCATCAAATCTGAAAACAAGAATGTTTACTTTAAAAATAATTATATAGAATGTTTACTTAAAATAATACTTTAAGTAAACAAGAATGTTTACTTAAAGTATTATTTTTTAAAAATAATTGAGATTTTAACAAAACAAAAGAACCGACTTCAAATAAACTGCACTAAAAAGTAAAATTAGCACATATAATATAAAATAAAAAAAAGAATAATTATCAAAATAACTTCACGTAGTAGAAAGTTATGCGATAACATACATATAAAAATACAATCGAATTGAGAATCTTGCCTCCTTCCTTTTCCGGCTTCAACGGTTTATAATAGGCATGGAGCTAACTTGGAGGGCATCGTGGCGCAGTGGCTGTGTCTGATTCTAAACGCGATTGTGGGTTCAGTTCTCACTTAGGGCATTATATGTATATTATTTTCATTTCCTCGCTCTCGTAAAACAAAGTGCGGCGTTGAGATCTGCTAATCAAGTTACAATATCTCGAATTCATGGGGTAAGCAAATTGTAATATGGAAACTCTTGTGTCTTTTAGAAATAATGTTTTTAAAATGTGAAATTGAGCAGTTTCGCGAAAACGGAGGGTTTTAACACTAGGTTCTCGCAGCGTACCTTGTTGGTTATGTATGAAAAATCTTGAAGATAAAGCAGGAATGCATTAGTAAAATCTTTGGTTGGCGAATTCAACTTTGTATTTTTTTTTATTGAACTTTTATAACATTGAGATTTTGATGGGATTTTAGTAATATTTAAAATACCTCGCAAATCAGGATAATCGGAGAGAAACTAGTGTCACGGCACTCAGTTCGGCGTTTTCCACCTCAATTCAAGACGAGAGGAGAGAGGGAATTGGACACCGCGCTTTATCTTACCGGAGCGTCAAAATTAAAATAATTTAAAATGCTTAAGTAACACTTAAAATATATTTAAATGTACTAACATAATCAACATGCTCTTTACTCTCATGAGTAGATATTGCCACATAACTTGCGCCATGAGCGTCTGTATTTAGACTCCCATAGCGTACTTTATTCCACTATTGCTTCACAGAGATACTCTAAATGCACTTAACCTATAAATTCTGGTAAAAATTTAGCAAATGTTTAATATATATACATATTTTTACTTTCCGTTACTGAATGAATGACTGACAGGTCATTTGAGGAATATAGTGGAGTCCTAGTAAAGGATAAAACTGGAGTCTTTTAATAGAAGCAGAGTTTGAAAAAATAAATAAACATTTTTTCTGGTTAAGCTAACAATTAATATTCCTAAATAGCTTACAAGCCACTAAATTGGATATAAATAATATCCAATATATTTTTAATCATAAAATGTAATAACATTTCCGGTAATTTTCAATAATGGGATAATCATTTTCGTTAATCAAAGATGTCAATATATGAAAACGGTTCTTAATCCGGGACTAAGTAACAAAAATGCACTAAAAATTAAAATTATTACGATGAACTCCGAAACTACTTGTCAGATCTTAACTAAATTTTAATGAGACCACTTCAGACGCGCTAGCTATCATATAAAAAAAACATCAATATTAGTTTACCCAATACAAGTTACGCCGTAAAAGACAAAAAAATACAGTCGATTTAAGAACCTCTGAAGTAACCGACTTAACTTACCTTATAGTAGCTGCGGCGTGTACAATAATGTTAACATTATTTTGTATGTAGAGACGATCACTCTCGCTTAGTCCAAGGTCTGCTTCGCTCACATCTCCGCAAACCACTTTAATTTTTTCTTTTATTCTTTGGACACCACGTAATTCCAACACTTGTCCGAATAACTGTAAGAGATAATAAGACTTTTGATTTTCGCGATATTACACATATTAAATGTAACTATTTTAACCGGTTTAATCGCATATATTTTAGTATTCGCAAACTACCTGAGTCTACCTGTGACCACGGATTAGTGTAAAGTGTTTAACACGCTGGGCTTATAAAAATATATTTCCGAATATTAAAATATACGCGATAAATGCGATTAAAATAGTTTCATTTAATAACTATAAAAGATTTTTAGTAAGTGTTTTTTTTTTAACTTCACGGTGTATCCCGCATACAGCAGGGTAGGCAGAGGGAACCTGAGCACCTAGTGCTAGGAGTGCCTTAGCTTATTTTATTCTCTTTCAACAAGTCCGTTCCCCACTTTCCACCGAATTGAGACATTGCGTGTTGAGTGGCGGAACTCAACGCCGCTTTTGCCTTTTTACCAAACCCAAGAAATGAAAATACTAAAGAAAGAAAATAAATTAATAAGAAATGAAATTTAGTACGTGTGATGAAATTTAATTTAATATTAAATGAAATTTAATATATGTTATATGTCACTTCACTTACGCTTTTGTCTATTTAGTTAGACAGGTGGTGGAACTAAGCACTGCACTTAGTCGCGCCCTTTAGACAAAAAAAAACAACTTACCGGGTCGCTCAGCATTACATCGAGCCTAGTGTACGGATCCTTTCCTTTTTTACTTCTCACTAAAAGAATAATTTGTCGTATGTCTGGACATTTCCTAAAAAAATAAAAATAAATATATATTTTTTTAACTTCACGCTGTATCCCGCATATAGCGAGGTAGGCGGAGGGAACCAGAGAACCTAGTGTTAAAACCTCTAAAAATATTAAAAATATCTTTTGCGTAGATCCTTTTGGGCTTATATAGTAAAGAATACTGAAGCTAAAAAGCCTCGTTTTATTTTGATTGTTCGTCAATTTTTTTTGAAATTTCGTTGATGCGCATGTTTTTGAGTTTACGTTTTTTCAAATTGGCTAGATTCACTTATTTATTTGTACCCTAAAAAAATGCCGAAAACGAATTTTTTGATCCTCCTAAACGAGAATCCCCTCTTAATTGGCATAGCTTCATGCTTATTCTAATCAATTAGACCGAAGAATAATTTCCATTTTTTTTATAAAATATTTTTTTCCTCTCTCTGCAACGTGATGGGCGCGGCACCCACACGGTGAATCCACGGATTGCTAAGGAGTTCCTTCTCATATAATTTTTATTTTAAACGCCTGTCGTGGCGCAGAGGCACAAGCGTGCGACTGTAAACGCGACAGGTTGTGGCTTCGATTCCCACTCCAGGAAAATGTTAGCATTTCATTTCCTGGCTTTGGTAACAAGGCGAAGCGCGGCGTTGAGTTCCGCCACTCAACACGCAATGCAATCGGCGAAAAGTGGGGAACGGAATTGTTGTATGAACGGAGTGTCTTAACACTAGGTTCTCAGGTTCCCTCTGCCTACCCCGCTATATGCGGGATACAGCGTGAAGATAAAAAAAAACTACGATAATTAAATACTATGATAATTTAAAAAGCAGCGGTAACCAAATAAGAAGCCAATTATTAGATAGTCTGGTCTTAATATTTGTTAACGCATGTAATTTAGTGATGTAATACAAAACAAACAAAAGTAAGTAGAATGTGATTTGGACGAGACCTTGCCTTTCCTAGGAAACTTAACTATCTATAATATATAATGTTGAAGTGTTGAAGAATTTGTTTGGTTGAATGGTTCCTCTCAAGGATAAATGATGCGATTTAAAAATATTTTTCTAGTCCACTTATGGAGGGAGAAAACCAATTTTAAATAAAATTTATATTATTACACTTTCGCTAACAAGTAATATTATTCGAATAACTCAAAAACTAGTCGTCAGAGCTTAACGAAATTACTACTATATAAAAAGGAAACAAAAATAATTTACCCAGTAGAAAGTTATGCATACATACATAAAAAATGCAGTCGAATTTAATACCTCCATCTTTTTTTTTAAAGTCGGTTAGAGTCGTCCTACTGTCGTAGGATAACTCTAAAACAGCGGTGCATCAATTAAGAGTATTGCAACAGGGTAGAAAATGTAATCCTTTTGTGACGCAAACGGAGTTGCGCAACAAGTTTAAATTATAATTTTCTGTGACACGATCGTCTTTTGGTAAAACTCGTCTCCCCGTTTGTTTAGACGCGACGTTTATTTCCGCTACTTAACAAGAAACAACTCTAAAATACCTTTACCGAAGCATTGCGGATTGGTGGAATGGCGGGGCTTAACGCCGTGTTTGGCTGACAAAATGATTGAAATAAAAATGATTGCTGAAATAAAAATAATTAAAATATTTTGCGTTTACAGTAATAAACGCTAGTGTGCCACGATGGCCTAAAACTTATTATAATAAAAATATACTTATTTTACCTGAGTAATTTTTCCACTAGCACCTTCCCCATGAACCCGGTACCACCAGTGATCATAATCACTTGATCTGTAAAGGTCTCAGCCACTCTATCAGGCATTTCGAATTCGTCTGTAGTTGTCATTTTAGGCTAGAAATTAATAAAATATATATAGAGAGATTTTATAAAGTTAGTATTTTTTTAACTAAAAAAGGTAAGTACTTGAGTATTTATGGAAGAGCTTAAATTGCTTTGAATTATATAGCATTGTTTGCATGGCATATGTATGTAGGCAGAAAGAACCTAATGTTAAGACATTCCGTTCTTACCTTTCCATCCATAGCTTGTGAAACAGATAAAATTAATGAAACTAGCGCCCCGTTGACGCGTTAACAACGCGTTGTCTTTAGCAATGTAATATCACTTTATACAAGCATGGATGTCAAATCATGTTAGTATGTGTAACATTTATTTTGTTAATTTAATATACTTTTTATGCATTATTTAAAAAAATATTAGCATTCTGCACTCCTTCTCTATATAAACTATAAGTGTGCCAAGTTTCGTGATCTTCCGTCTGCGTAATTTTCGTAAAAAGGGGTACAAAGTTTTTGCTTCTCGAATTAATATATAGATATTGCTCATACCACCATATATTTGGCATACACTTATATATAAAGTCACATAAGTTGCTGAGGCAACGGCGTGTATAATCAAGAAGTCATTTTCAAATCGAGCTCAAATAAAAGAAAAGGTAGAAGGAAACTTGTCTTTATTCTTAAAGTTTGTCTGTATGTATAACTTTATACCTCTTGACCCAATTTTGATGATTTTTTATATCATAGCTTGTGCTTCTGAATGGAACCACATGGTTCCATTTAAATTACTTAAACTCTTAAACTTTAAGGGTTATTCGTAGTAATGTTATTTTTGTGCTTTTTATTTGAAGTCGTTTTTTTATCTTATCTATGTATTAATACGTGGAGCAAAAGCTTTAGACCCCTTTTTACGAAAATTACGCGAACGGAGGAGCATGAAACTTGGTACACTTATGGTTTATATAGCGAAGGTGTGCAGAATGATAGTATCTTTTTAAAAGAATACATAAAAAATATATAAAATAAATAAAATAAATAATGCCTGTCATGGCGCAGAGGCACAAGTGTGCGACTGTAAACGCGACAGGTTGTGGGTTCGATTCCCACTCCAGGAAATGTAAAATTTAGTATTTTTATTTCTTGGGTTTGGTAACAAGGCAAAGCGCGGCGTTGAGTTCCGCCGCGCAATGCCTTAATTCGGCGGAAAGTGGGGAACGGAATTGTTGAAAGAGAATGGAATGTCTTAACAATAGGTTCTCTGGTTCCCTCTGCCTACCCTGCTATATGCGGGTAACAGCGCGAAGTTAAAAGAAAAAAAAATAAAACAAATATGACACACATCACAATGGTTTGACATCCATGTTTATATAAAGTGACATATACATACGTTGCTAGGTCGCGTTATTAACGCGTCAACGGGGACACTAGTTTATACTATAACAGTAACGACATTTCACTTTTAGTACACTTATATTAGGGATTATGAAAATATTACCTTGATTCAACGCAGTCACTGTTGAAGTCGGTAACAAGTGCAAGAGTAGTTTATGATTAGTTGAACCGCGACTTTTCTATGTGCCCCTCCAGAGTGTACTCTTAAGGGTATTTCGACATATATTTAGAATGTAATTTAGTGGACATGACATCAAGATATTTAGATAAACATTTGTATTTATATAGACCCTGTCGTGGCGCATAGGCACAAGGTTGCGGCTGTAAACGCGACAGGTTGTGGATTCGATTCCCACTCCAGGAAATATAAAAGTTTAGTATTTTCACCTCCTGGGTTTTGTAACAAGGCAAAGCGCGGCGTTGAGTTTTGCCACTCAGCACGCAATGTCTCAATTCGGCGGAAAGTTGAGAACGGAGTGTCTTAACAGTAGGTTCTCAGGGTTCCTCTGTCTACCCTCAACCCTGATATATGCGGGATACAGCGTGAAGCTAAAGAAAATCATATTGCATTGCACAAATATTAAAGTAATAAAATAAATTTTACACACACTACCATGGTTTGACATCCATGTTTATGTAAAGTGCCCTGCACCAAGATGACGTGCTAAGAAATATATAAAGGTTATGTTTATCTCTGAAATATTAGATACGTTACCCAGTGTAGTTGTACAAATGTCACTTCTACACAATTACAAATGCTAAGGTACTACTTAGTACCCACAGTACAAATGTTGCCTAAGCTTATGCATTGGCCAAATGGCATAAATAGCTAACTTCAGGACACTTTCGCGGATTAATCAAAGCGATGGCATATTTTGTAAGTGAAGGAATTGTATCGGTGAGTGCAGAAACAACGTAAGTCTCATAAAATGCAAAAAATCGTAATTGATTTAAACTAGCTTAGAAAGGCAAGATGCGTGTTGTTTTTTCCCTCCAGCAAAATTTGAAAATCCGCACTTACGTTGTTTCTGCACTCAGCGATTTAATTGAGTCGGTGAGTGCAAAAACAACATAACAATATAACAAGCAACAAACAATATAACAAGTGTATAAGCTAGCTTTCTAAGCTAGTTTAAATCGATTACGAATTTTGGCATTTTTTGTGACTTTCGTTGTTTCTGCACTCACCGACTCAACACACGACTTGTAGTAGGCACATCTTTCCATTTTTTTAAGGTTCTGTATCTGTAAAAAAAAACACGGAACACTTTTAAGATCACTTTGTTGTCCGTTTGTTCATCCGCTTGTAAAGATCTTTTTTAAAGAGATAAGAGAAAAGTGTTATCGAGATGAAATTTGTATAAAATATTCAAGCATTAATTTATATTACTCAACAGTACCTTTGGCAGTATCAATTAACTTTTAGAGGAAGAACAACAATAACAACAGTATCAAGATACTCTGGTCTTCTTTTTACGCCCGGAATTAAGACAGGTTGTAGGTTGTAGGCGTTAAATTCTTTCCCGTAGGAATTATTATATTTAAATTCGATAAAAGTACCGGTCAAGTGCGAGTCACATTCAACGACCAGGGATGCCATATCAATTTGGCTGTATCTTTCTTTTCTTTGACTTAGATTTTTTTTTTTAATTTTAATTTATGTCCGACAAAAAGCGTCGTTTGTCCTAAGTCGACTCTATCCATTGGTCTGCGCCAAAAGTAAGATGTCCCTTAAAAATAAGATCCGCCTGTACACTACGTGTGTCAGGCCTATATTTACATATGCCAGTGTTGTGTTCGCATAGACTGACCTCTATAGGCTCCAAGTCACCGTACTACATGCGAAATATCGATATCCATAGAGACACAAAGCTCGACTCGATAAAAGAGCATTGTCGAAAACTGTCCAGTAGCTACTTTAAAAGTGCTGCTTCTCATCCAGTAGGCTTAAGCTCGGGCCGAGCGAAAGCAAAGTCCCCCACTACAAGCAGTGTTCGCAAGCGGAGGTTCGGCCCCACAGGAGGCGCCCTTGTGACACTGCAGTTCTAAGTTGATGGTCCTCCTCCCAAGGAGGCCAAGCCAGGGTCAGAGCTCTTCAAACTCGGCCCCCCACAAAACCCGGTGACGCTCTGTAGAGGCCAATAGGGCCAACAGCATACTACACAATCGAAAAAAAAAGCTAAACAAGTGTTTGTTCCATGCGACATGTAATGTCGACATACTGTTACACTGGCGGAAAAGATTACTTGCTAAGATTTTGCTCAATTTTAGATGTTTGCGGTATTTCGCGTACAAATTTTATTATTTCATATGACAAGTGTTTTTGACCTAGTTTAAAGTCTTTTTAAACCGTGTTTAATAAAGGAGGTTCTCATTTTGAGTGATTTTTTTATTTGTATGTAACCGCAACATTTTTACTGGATTTACCTATTTTTTTAGCTTCACGCATATAGCAGGGTGGGCAGAGGGAACCTGAAAACCTAGTGGTTAAGACACTCCGTTTCTCACTTTCCGCCGAATCGAGGCATTGCGTGCTGAGTGCACGCTTCGCCTTATTACCTGACTAAGGAAATGAAAATATTATTAAAAATTTCCATTTCCTGGAGTGGGAATCGAACCCACAACCTGTTGCGCTCAGATGCACGCTTGTGCCTCTATGCCACGACAGCCCGGTTAGTGTGAAGTGAATGTATAAAACACATATTTTTTTTAAACGGGTATTACTTTAGGTGAATAAATTAAAGTCATATTTGTATAGTTTAAATACTTTATTCAGAAAAACATAAAAAAAATTATACAAACATATGTGTTAACATCAAATTACATCACAGTTTAAGAAAAATGCGAAACTAAAGTACACTTTGCGTTAATAAACATTAAATATATACCATTCAGAGTAATCTAACCCACAGATTAAAAATATAGTAAAATTTTCTTACAAAAATTGTTTTTAGTTAAAAAATTAACTAATTATTTAGAAATAATTTCTATATTTTTTTGTACATTTATCCAAAAAAAATCTTGAGTTAGATCACTTGGAATATTCTTTAGAAGAATTAGAAAGTTTGGGGCTTTAGCCATACACTTAATTAATATTTCTTTATAATTAAAAAAAAAACAAAAATAGTATTATTATCTATTATATTTTAATGCTTATCGCCATAATATTATTTTATATGAAACATTTTAACGAAAATCAGAAGTTAAGAATATTTTGTTAGTACTTAATGAAGTATACAAATTAAAATAATAAAGCATAGATATTTTTAAAATTTTGTTATAATTTTAAGTAATATATTTTAATTATTGAAATGATTTTTTTTCTACGGTTAATAAATACCTGATTAACATATTTATGATTTTTTTTTTAATCTGGTGTCAATACACTCCGTACGCACGCCCATAAACCGCCATTTTATCAACGGCGGCCTTATTGGATTTACAATAATAGAGAATGTATTAAATTTTATTGTCATCAGAACTAAATGAGTTTTTTTTTATGGATAACGGATGGCAAACGAGCAGAAGGACCACCTGATGGTAAGTGGATACCTTCGCCCATAGACCTACAACACCAGAGGTGTTGTAAATGCGTTGCCTACCTAGACGATACAGGTGGAAGGGGGGGACAATGTAGTAGTCCGCTATCGGAACCACCACATTCTGGGGAAAGGATGGGTGGGAAAAGAGGAAAACCTGGCTTACATGTCATCGAACCGGAACACATCATTAGATATTTGGCGGTTCGTCTTTGACATGAAAGTGGTCGCGAGCCAGTCGTACAGAGTGAGTGTACCAAATATCAGATCTGTCAACAGGAAATCAAATTTCAATTACTAAATTAGAATCAAACAAATAAAAAAACAAAGAGGGCAATTCAAAAACTTTTAATAAACC
This sequence comes from Philaethria dido, assembly GCA_033558755.1. Lineage (NCBI taxonomy): Eukaryota > Metazoa > Arthropoda > Insecta > Lepidoptera > Nymphalidae > Philaethria > Philaethria dido. The sequence continues at coordinate 372,675 of JAKGSA010000596.1, forward strand.
AAACTTAATATTTATATAAAAAAAGCGGGAAATACAATAACCTAATTTATTTTTTAAACATGATAAAAAAAAAGCCACAGAGCTATGTATATTGAGCCTTTAGTGTATTACATATAGATTTGTGCATATTTTTAATCTATAACTCATTTAAAAAAGTTTTATTTGACGTTGAAGATATATTTGAATGTTAGTAATAAATTATTTTAACACCATATTAATTTTTTTTTAATTTTGATATTTGTCAAAGCTTAAGGAGTCAATACTAGTAGAGTATTATTTTTGTTATACTCTGTACACCATTTTTAATAGTCAAATGCGAAGATATCTTTTTTTTTAATGCAATAACTATTCAACTGATCATGATAAAATTTTGTAAACATATTTCAAGATTATAGTCAAAGATAGGATATTTAAAATAATTATATTCATTATATATATATATAACAAAGCACATACACTTTTTAACAAACACCGACAGTGATTTAAAGATAAGAACGCGAGCAGTCGCAGGCAAAAACTAGTAATTTATAATTACACATCACTGGTTTGAAAAGAAAAAATCACAGATTAGGGATGGGCAAATACAAAAAATATAGAAATATGTACATATCGAATCGATTATATTAAATAGTATCGATATATTGAGTAAAAATTATCGATATTTTTTAGCTCAAGGAGCGTGATTATCGAAAATAAATATTCGATTTAGTCTTAAAAAATCAAGTGCACTTGAATAGGCCTTACATTTTGATTTATCGATATTTTTAATCCAAAGTTTGCGCTAATCAAAAAAAAATACTCCAATCTAAAAAACGCAAGTCTAGTTTGATGCCATTTAAATCTTCAGACTAGAAATATCAAATTTGATATCTATAAATGTCAAATATCGATATATCAAGATTAAAATTATCAACGATATACATATATGTACAAAATAAAAAAAAATCGATATATTTTCGCCGTCCCTACAACATACAAATATAAGTCAAAAAATAAACGAAAGCAAACAAAAAAGTAATTTAATATTTATTTTTTAGACACACGGTACGTCTTGACGTTGCCTTCGAACGAACAATCCGTTCGCGATGGATACACACTTTTTAGATTACCTTCTGTATCTACCACTTTGACCTGTAAAAAAAAAAGAATTTAAAAAAGAACCAGGTTTTTAAGTAACTTTAAGTAAAAACAGTTTATTTTTAATGTAATCTACGATTCTAATTGGAAATAATATTTGAAAATGTACTGAGAAGTCTATGAGTTTTTTTTTCTTTTCGATTTATGACAATCATAATACACGATCACATACGGACACATGTGCATATTTTGCAAGTTAGATGTCAGTAAGTGGATCTAAATAGTGTTGGAAGGTTTCCTTATATATAGATTGAGGATAAATTAATAGAAAAGCGTAAAAAATACAGGCTCAATTGTGCCACAATTCTAGTGTTTTCCTAACTTGTATTGTTATAAAAAACTGAAATAAAGAATAATAATAATATGCTTTAATGTACACTCATATTAATTACAAAAAAAGAGAAACATGAAACAAAAATAATTAAATTGTACAAAAGGCGACCTTATCGCTATAACAGCGATCTCTTCCAGGCAACCTTAAGGCATAGGAAATAAAGGAAGGGAAAGGGGGCTGGGGGTGTGAACAATACATAAAGTAGATACGATAATAGATAAAATAAATATACAAATATATAAGTAATACGTACAATAAATATATATCATACATACTATAGATTTTTTTTTTATATAAGTCCGTAAATAAACATTTGAAAGTAACATAAAAGTAACAGGATTCGAAGCCACTCCTCCTAAATCGATCCAAGCACTAGCGCTTGGATCTTAACTTGGTTAGAAACCAAGTAATTATTTGTTTTAAATATATTTTAAATTTCTCTAGATAAAAATATACGAGTATTGTAATATTTTTTACAGATTCACACACAGTGGGGAAATGGAAATAATTTAAATATAATTCCCTCAGTAGAAAATCCAACTCACAACCATTTTACAGTTAGTCACTATCCCACTGTGCCACAATGGCTTCATATTATTTTCTTAAAACTACATATATATTAAATTAATTATTAAATACCTGTTGCACATTCAAAGTATGGAATCCACTTTCTTCTCCATCACCAATGCCCAATAAAAGACACTCATATAACAACTTATCCATCACAGTCTTGCATGCTCCCAGAGAAGAATGCGAGGTCACTTCTACAAGCATTGATTTGCTGTCCACCGACATCTAAACATAAAGTAATTAAAAAATAAATTGATTGACTGAATTAAACGTAAAATTTATGTTTAAATTAACAAAAGGAGTTTCATGTTATACATACGCCTATAACGCCTGTCGTGGCGCAGAGGCACAAACGTGCGATTTTAATCGCGACAGGTTGTGGGTTCGATCCCACTCCAGGAAATTCAATTTTTCATATCCTGGGTTTGGTAACAAAGTTCCGCCATTCAGCACGCGAGAACGGAGTGTCTTAACACTAGGTTCCCTCTACCTACCCTGCTATATGCGGGATACAGCGTGAAGCTATGTATGTATGTATGTATGCTATGGGTAGTCAGTCAGAAAGGGTGTCAAAACAGTTTTCTTGTGATGAGTGTTAGAAACAACATAATTTTATAAGCTGGACTTTCTTAGTATCGTCGAGAAACATGATCCTAATAAGTTTAGTTTTAAATAAAATGAAGGAAAATATTATAATTACATAAATGCAAGAATGAAATGCAAATATCTAGATAACCTAAGTTAATTATTATACAAATATTTCTTCACTTTGTTACAAGAATAACAAAATGTTTAGTACATGGTATTAACAATTTCAAATTGAGAAGAAGGAGAATCACTAATGAAGAACAAAGATTATTTTTTTATAGCTTCACGTTGTATCCTGCATATAGCAGGGTAGGTAGAGGGAACCTGAGAACCTAGTGTTAAGACACTCTGTTCTTTTTCAAAATTTCCATTCCCCACTTGAATGAATGAAGATAAAAAAGTAAACACTATTCTCATATAATTGTCTGAGCTCCTAGTTGTTTAACAATTCTGAGGTAAATCATACCTTGGTATCATCGCAATTGGTGATAGGCGGGAAACTTATAACTCTGCCTGTTGAGTCTTCTACACACGGGTACTTGGGCTTGCCTTCAAGAAGATACAAGTATCTGGAAAAGAATTAAACATATCATAACATTTCAAAACAGGTAATTTATGGAGTTCAGTAAACATATTTCAAATAATATAAATATATATATATATAAATAATAATTATTATTATTATTTACTATGTGAAGGCTTTGCAAAATTTCAAAGTTTACTTTATACTTGTTCTGTTAAAAATCCTTGATTTTCTTACTTATGTTCCCCATCTGATTGTGTAGCCACAAGCATTTTAACAAGAAGAGAGAAAAGACTTGAAACTAAACTAAACTAGAATGTTGAATTATTATAAATATCTCAACATACTAATTTTCATATCTGAATTAAATTTAAATGGGACATCAGAAGCATTAACATAAATCAAATAAAAAAAAGTCATCAATTGATCACACAATAAAGTCAATATATAAATATTATAATTTACTTGTGAATTCCAGAATATACATTTCTTTTCTTCTCCTTCCTCAAGGCATCAGCTTCAGCTGACAGCTGCTGGAAGAGTTGTTCTCCGGTAAATGGTTTGTTTCTTGACAACGGTACTAGTGATAATTTTGATGGGACTTTTGCTGTGTATATTATATCACCTGAAAAATATATGTCAATTGTCTGTGTCCTGTGTAACCTAATTTTTTTTTTGCTTTGTTCGTAGGAATTTCGATAAATCATTACTTAGTGCACATATATTAAATATAAAAATATTTTAGAGTGGGACTCAAGTCTACACCTTTTAGCCAGGTATTTGACAATACCAAAAAAATAAAAATATGTCCACATTATGTCTATTTGAATTACACAAGTGTTTATATGTAAATTGTTTTAAATATATATATTTTTTTTATGTTCTTTTAAGACAAAGCTCGGCATTGAGTTACACCACTCAACAGGGAATGTCTTGAATTTGGATGGAAAGTGGAGAAAGATTCTCTCTAAATACCCTGCATTATGTAAATGAATAATTAAAAAAAAATAATACATTTTTACATACCTGGTGGTATTTTGCTTAGATCATGAGTAGCTATAGTTGCTACATTTCTTTTATCACACACAGTGTCATGTAACTTAGTTTGCATTTGAATAAACTTTTTAAATAAAGCACTGTCAAAACTTAAGTTTGTGACGATGCAGCATAGAATGTAAGGCCGTATATTCCATACTTCAGGCTCAACTATTTTAACTTTTAATGTATCATCTTCTACATGTAAAATTTTTATTGAATGACATAAGTCACTAACATCGTCGGGTATTGGTTCTTCTTGCTTTTTACCCTTTTTTCCTTTTGATTTATTTGAACTCTGAGCACTGTCTGCAGAGGGGCAATGTTCCCGGATATAATCAAGAACTTGCTTTGTCCGGCATTGATCCACTAACTTCATGAGACGCTTATCATTTAGCTTATTACCTTTGAGATTTAGCTCTAAAAGATAAGAAGTAAATTAATTCTCTTATATGTATGAGTCACTATTTCTCAAAATTACCAATTATTGCATAATGTAAAAAAATAAGTTTAGAAAATAAATTTTATTTCTTTATAATGAAAATTATACCCTACCTTTTAATTTTGTCATATTTGCAAGTTCCCCCGGAACAGTCTTTAGTTTATTTTCTCCGATATCAAAATTTTTTAAAGAAGGCATTGTTCGCGCTATATGGTTTGGTATCGATTCGATTTCATTGGATTTTATTTTCAAATCAGTTAAATGGGGTAGATTTGAATTCTCTGTATCCAAAAAAGCCGACAGTTTGTTATTCGAAACATCGATTATAATTAAGTTTGGAAAATCACCCAGTTTCGGCATTTCTTGGATGAGATTAGAACTAAAATTGATACTTGTGAGTTCCTTCATTTTATTTAAGCTCTCTGGAATACTAGAGATTTGATTTCGGGACAAATCTAGTACTTTTAATTTTGGTAAAGAGGTTATATTTTCGTTAAATTCAGAAAGTTTGTTACCGAACAATAAAAGTGATTGTAAGTTCGTAAGCAATTTAATATCATCAGGTATAGATGTTAAAGTAGTATCGCTGATATTAAGAAGATTTATATTTGTTAATTGGAAAATATTTTTGTCTAAACCGCCTTCAGAAATGCGTTTCGAGATAGCCGCTCCCGCCAATTTTATTTCATGTCTGTTTTCTGACTTTGCAGTCACCACTTCTGGCCACGCACTCATTTCGACACGTTAAATTTACTATTATTCTTAAATCAACATTAATTTTCAATAAAAACGTATATATGCAACACGTCGCTACAACTTGCAACGGAAAATAATAACAGAAAATAAAATGTCATATAGGGATGTCAACACTTAGATTTTTTAAATCGATATGTGGTAGAATCGATTCAGTAAATAGATATTTTACCCTTGAATATCGACATTAGATTTTTACTGTTTCGGAAAAAATATTAAATCATTTACAATTAGTGGAATCGTGGGATCACCTGTTTCTTGTGAGCACCATTTGAGGCTTGACAGACTATTCTTTCAAAATGCTTAAAAATTAGTCATTGGAAACTATAAAATGTATTAAAGTGAATACGATTTTAAATATATTTTTTTAACTTTTTCATGTAACGAAGATATTTAGGAAAAGAAATGTTTTCCTAAATGTCTTTGTTACATTTTCTTTTTACCTAATTTTAATTTGATGTTAAAAATAATTGGTCATATCCCACTACCTGATTTTTTTTATAAGAGTTCGTTTATTATGACGTCGTACTTAAATGGATATATATTTGTATTCTAAATGCAAATTTGAAAAAATAAACGATTTTTAGAAATCGATCTTTTAGGTGTCGTTTTTTTTATTCATCAGGTTACGATCCAAATCGACTTACAAATCGATCTTTTTCGGGAAGAATGACATCCCTAATGTCATATGGTCTATGAATTACAGATTATATATAAAATATACAAATTATATTACGTATTAATCGAATAAGATTTTAAAAAAATCTCGTTAGAAGTAAATAAAAAACATATATGTCATTTTTATTACTTAAAAAAGTAAATTTAAACAATGGACTAAAAACTCGTCGCTTTTCTTGAATACGACCTTAATGAATTCTGTCGGTTATTTGTTATTTTAATATTATATTATCTATACTGATAGATGTATTATAAATAGTATGATTATTTAAGTGAAAGTAAATGAATTTGTATCTTCTTTTTAAAAAGTACTCTACTTTTTAAAAAGAAGATACAAATTCATTTATTTTTGATAAAATTGCACAATTTATTTTTTTAAATTTTATTTAATTAGGTGACCAATAATATTAATCTAATGCCAGTTTCAATTACTTTTTATAATTATACGATTTATAATTGTTTCTTTTATATGTTATAGTCAATTTCGGTTATTAATATAGCAAAAAAAAAAATAACCACAACACTTATTATACTATTAAATACTTTGTTTTGCACTCACTTAAGGCGAATGTTCAAATTGTTAGTCTCTTATTTTTATGTATGCTCTATGTTTAGGGATAATAAAAAAATCATACATATCCGGATCTAACTTTGAAACACAATACAACCTAGCCAACCTTATGTCAACAGATCGGCGCACCGTTTTTTCATAGATTATTTAATTTAAATGTATTAAGGTATATTAAAATCAAATTTCTTGTAGGTTTTTAATATTGTATAAATAAATTTTAAACTTTTATTTTAATATTTTTATTCTAGTCTGCCTTTTCAACTACTCTGACTTGGCTAACTTCGGCATTGTTGTCTTTTTCAACATCTTCCTCATTTTCTTCTGCCTCCTCTCCATTATCTTCTTTGTCATCGTCATCATCACCTTCATCTTCTTCACTTTCACTGGATGATTCATTTTCATCAGATTCGCTTGATTCGCTTTCTTCTTCAGGCGCTTGGATTGATTCTGGGTCCCAGTCGAAATCGATACCAGTCACATTGAGAAGAAACTCATGATAGTATCCAGGACGAATGAAACCTAAGAATTAAATTTAATTTAGTCTTTGTTCGTATACTCTATACTAAATTATTACATAATATAAGTATATTAAAAAGCAAAAAAAGCAGATTTATAATTCATATCAGCAGTGTAGTCAGAGAGGACCCAATGTTTAAGCACATCGCAGTTTCCCGTCCAAATACATAGCGTGTCAAAATTCGCTCTTTGTCTTATCCAAGCGGAGAAATAAAAATTACTTAAATATATATATTTTTTTTAGCTTCACGCTGTATCCCGCATATACCGACTGTTTAAGACACTCTGTTCCCCACTTTTTAAATTCCCCTAAGTGGGAATCGAACTTGCAACCAATCGTGCTTACAGTCATATGCTACAAGCATAACTACCTACCTAACTTCACGCTTTATCCCTAGCGGGGTAATCAGAGAGAACGGAACGCCAAACCCTACGGTCCCATTTTCGCCTCGTCCACAGTCTCTTCCTCTCTATGCATGCCCTCCGGGGGGTCCTCATGCTTTTTACGTGACCTTTCTCCAGTATCATTGATATTGTGTGTAGTAAGTAAGTGGAGGACGGAGACCATAACTACATATTAAAATGTTACGTAATAAAAAAAGTTTAAGATATAGAGTAAAGATCTTACCCGCTGGAAATTCCGTATGGCAACCAGTTCCTGAGACAAAGGAGGTGACGCCCACTTGTGTGAGTTTTCCATCAATATCCTTTACTATGAGGGGTCCACCGCTGTCACCCTGTTAGTTAACATACTCTATAATATAATTATACTAAAAATAATTGAATATAGATAGGTATAGTTATTATAATCATCTATATATTAATACGTGAAGGAAAAACTTTGGATCCCTTTTTACGCAAATTAAGTGGACAGAGGAGAATGGAACTTGGTTTGACGTGCATGTTTATATAAAGTGACATATACCTTGATAGACAACGCGTTGTTAACGCGTCAACGGGACCTCTAGTATCAATAATCCTATAATTCAGTTTATTTTTAATAGATTTCATAAAAGGAGGAGCTTTAGTCTGTTTTTTTTACCGCATTACTTTTTACAAGGTGAACTAATTTTGATGTTTATTTTCTTATATGATACCTAGCTTCCGATATGGTCCCAATTATATTAAGTTAGAATTTAACTATTATAGTATTTCGTGAGTTATTCGTAATAATTCTTTTTTTTGTTAAAATTTAAATGATTATGGTATAAAAAGGAAAGGAAACCATCAATATTTGAAATTCTCAGCGAAATAGAAAATAATGTCTCTGTTACCGTGAAGCAATCACGGTATTCCTTATCAAGCATGTGCTGTATATAATATTGCTAATACACTGCCAATGACAACTGGAGTGAAGCCGCAGGTAACAGCTAGTAATAATAAAATTATAAAGATATTCATTCTCCGAGTGAGAATCAAACCCGCGTCCAATCGTGTCACTTACAGTCGAACGCTTCCCACTACGCCACGATGGCCTCAAATGATATAAATCATTAATTAATGATTAATCATTAACAATTAATGATATTATGATATCATTTCAAAGTAATGATAGTATCATAGTTTCACTAATTAAGATTTTTTTTAACGCTGTATCCCGCATATAGCAGGGTAGGCAGAGGGAACCTGAAAACTTAGTGTTAAGACACTCCGTTCTCTTTTAACATTTCCGTTCCCCGCTTTCCGCCAAATTGAGGCATTGCGTGCTGAGTGGCGGGACTCAACGCCGCGTTTTGCCTTGTTACCAAACCTAGAAAATGAAAATACTACATTTCCTGGAGTGGGAATCGAACCCACAACCTGTTGCACACTTGTGCCTCTGCGCCACGACAGGCGTTTATTAAGAATTTCGTTAATAAATAAATATTTACATCGCAAGTAGACTGGCTGGAGACATTGTAAGCGCTCGCACAGATCGTAGATTCCGCGATGATAAAATTGTTGCTGTACGCTCTTCTACAGTAATCATTGGATTCACCATAAAGGTAGACCCAGTTAAGGGTTTCGGGACTAACACCGATACCTGAATAAATAAAAAAAAAAAAATAAGTGACCAAAATTCAAAAGAAAGAACTATAGACATTTAAACTATAGAATTAAAGTACCTAGTTAGTTAGTTTTAGGCTGTATCCCCCGTGGCAGGGATATGCATAGGGAATCAGAGTACGTAGTGTTAACCTGGTAACGGGATATGACGAAGTATTTCGTCATACATAAAAGCCTACTACAACGGGCATGATGACATTTTTCGTCATGGAAATTAATCGTAATATAATGAACGCATTACGTTCTACGTTGTTCTTATGTATTAAATCTTATAGTGGTTATATATATATATATATATATATATATATATATATATATATATATA
>JAKGSA010000596.1:382295-504761 GCA_033558755.1 Philaethria dido
TATTGCGTACTGAGTAGCGGAAATCAACGCCGCGCTAATTGCAATTAGCCAATTGTAGCCCGCAACTTCGTTTGCTTGGAACATAAAATGTAAAATCTCGGCTTTGTATGGTCCTGTGGATTTTTCGTCAGTGCTCCCTTACATCCTGAAGTTCAGCTTTCTACTTGTTACTCATTGAATGTGAGTCACTTAGTAACTCAAGCGCTTTACACATATGTACAAATTATCTTTTTATCATTATTAATACATTGTCATCATTAATCATCAAAAAAACGAAAATGATAATAATAAGAAAAAATGACTTATTTTTGCCCTTATCTGATACAACAAAATTAGCTATAAAGATTTTGATAAAATAAATAAGCCGATTCAAACTCAAATCACTCAAAAGTAAAATTATTACGGATACCTCAAAAACTGTATATCAGATCTTAATTAAATTTAAATACAATAGAAGTACTAGCTACCATGTAAAAAAAGAATCATAAAAATTGGTCCACCCGGTAAAAGAAATAAATGTAAGAACATCTATATGTCTCGAATTGGAAACCTTCTTTTCTCGAAGTCGGTTATATTTTTTAATTTTTCAGGACAAAAGCAGACATGCAATGCATGCATTATGTAAGAACTTCGCTAATTGTTTATTTATTACGTACCACGAGTCCAGTTCAATCCCCACCCGCTAGCCTGCAGGATAATACCGCTGTAATCTCTGTCCTTGTCCGCGCTGGATTGAAGTCTTATCGGTTGAATGACATCTGGGAAACAGGAAACAGATTAGTAACATCAGTTTTATCATCACTATTCTTTTTATTCTATCTTCTCTATTCCATTAATCTCCAAAACTAAGTAGTATATTTACATTTTAGTAGTGGTCCCGGACGCATTAACAACGCGTTGTCTTTAGCAATGTATATGTCACTTTATATAAACATGGACGTCAAGTCATGGTAGTGTGTGTAACATTTATTTTATTAATTTAATATAATTTTTATTTTATTAAATATTAGCATTCTGCAGTCCTTCTCTATATAAACTATAAGTGTGCCAAGTTTCATGCACCTCCGTCCGCGTAATTTTCGTAAAAAGGAGTCCAAAGTTTTTACTTCACATATTTATATATAGATATTTATAATATAAAGTTCTAGTATGGGTTTCAGATTTTAACAAAAAAAGAAAACGGAAGTCATATAAAACGCACAAAAAGTAAAATTATTACCAAAGGCACAAGCATTATTAGAATAGACCCAAAACTTACAATAATACGTTGATTGCATACAGCAAAAGCAAAAACTGACATAAACAAGTTTCCGAATTCATTTTGTTTCCACAATTATGTGGCTGAGTGAAATATAAAAATTGCATATTAAAAATAAAAAATATATATTTATAAATTGAAATCTTACCAGAGTATTCCAAAAAGCGGTTTAGTTTAATGACACCGATATCATTGCGTTGTACAAATGGCCACCCATCAATATATGAAGGATAGTTGTAGTATTCATTTGATTCAAAAATGATTGCCGGCTGGAGTATTGAAACAGCTCCAGCACGAACTATAATAGTACGCATACTGTGGAAAATAATATATATAAAGTAAATATTAAGGTACTATTAAAGTAATATAGTTATTAACAGATTTCAATAAAATGATCTTAAATCGACTGTATTTTTGTGTGATACGGCATAGCTTTTTTTTTAGAGATCAGAAGGGCAAGCACGAAAACTAACAAAAGAGCGCCCCTACCGTGCATAAGAGGAACTAAAGTTTTCCCATACAAAATGCTTTCTATAACGATGCGAATACATTGTCGCAAGTTTTCATGCTTGCTCTACAGACGGGTAGTTTTCCAGTAACTGTTCTTATTTTAGTAAATTATCGTACTTTAGTGCATTTTCATATTTATTTCTAGATATAGAGGCTACCGTGCTGCAGTTGGACTAACGTAATCGCGAGTTGTGGGTTCGAGTCCCACTCGGGGAATGTTCCCGTGTAAATTATTTTAATACTCTCCCTTTGGTAAGCCTAAGCATAGTGCTCTGATAACAACAACAACATGACAAGGCGGAAAGATAGAGCGGAGTGTCTTTACGCTAATTACCCTCTGTCTGCAATGTTAGGCGGTATGAAGTGTGAGGTTAAAAAAAATAATGATTTGCGTCGTTAAAACGTATACATATACCAATGGTTTATTAAATTCAGACAAGATCCAAGGTAAATAGATACATTGAATCAATCAAAATTATTTAGTGTGCAAAGAGGGCAATAAAATACGAGTATAATCAAAAATCAAAGAATAGCTATGGAATGGGTCATTTACTTACAGACTGGTGCAGTGAGCGGCAGTTAATGCCCATTCGTTATGGATAAGGGTGGCACCACAAGACCCAACGAGACCACCTGCATTCACCATACGTATTGAAAGTTGGTATGGGATTTGGCCATCGCTTGCTTCCCATCCTGAGACGATCCTGCTGGATCTGCTATCTGGATTTTATATAAAAAATAATTTAATTGTTATTGTCATATTATCTTGAACTTATAATGACGAAGTAGAAAAGTTGTCTTTTAGCTTCACGCTGTAGAGGCAGAGGGTACCTGAGAGCCTTGTGTAAAGACACTCCACTTTCCGCCGATTGAGGCATTGCGTCCTGAGTGGCGGATCTCAACACCCCGCTATGCCTTGTTACCAAACCCAGGAAACTAAAATAATAGGCTTACACATTTCCTGGAGTGGGAATCAGGCATACCGCTATCGCGTTACAGTGCACCTTGTGCCTCTACACTTACAAAAAGCTTCTGACTGTAATGGTTGTGGACTAGAATTATCTATATACCAAATTTATTTTTTAATTTATTTACATTCCGCTCTGGTAGAATGAAGCGCTATTATGTAACCTCTATTAATTTCATTGAAAGATACTTAGCCGCTATAATTGAGTTTCTACTACTAGTAATGTCTAGGAGTAAATGTTTTCTAATAATGGGCCACTTTTTAATAACGACATTACTCACCTCAGCAGGTTTCTTCAAGAACTGGGTTACGCTTTGTGGGCTGGTATCGCTGTTGCCCTGAAATGAATTTTGGTGTTGTGTTACAGATTCAACTATATTACAGAGAAAATACGTAATCCATAAATACACTGTGTGTGCAGGAGCCGGGTCTGTGCGTTAAAACAGAGATGATTTCGAATTAAGAAAGATTTAATTAAGGTAGCCCATTTTTAAAAATAGTTGCATGACTTTCAGCACTAGATGTTTCTCTTTGCTCGTAAATAACTGGCGCTGATGGAGGTTAAAATGACATTTAAAATATTCTATTTCAGGTGCCGGGTATATTGCGTTGTATAGAGAGAATTTTGGAGTAGTGCCGGAGTAAAGAGTGAGGATTAAGGAAACCATTAATGAAGCGAAAATTGAATTCATATTTGTTTAACATTATTGTTTGAAAATTCGATTCCCATTTCAGGAGAATGATGTATTTTTGTTATTTTTTTCCTTGCTCGATAAGACTCGGCGTAAGACAAAGGAGGAAGTGGTCAGCAGTGTTTAAGGGTTCCCTTATCAACGTGCTATGTAGAAGCCGAGTGAAGGTCATTATAACTAACCCACAAAAAATACTATTGTGGCTCACATTTAAGCAATCTATCACGAACTTATTTTTGTATGTATTTATATATTGCGGTATGGAAATATTTATATGGTTCCCTTGTTTCACCCTTTACCCGGTGCATCAAAGGTACATTATAACCTAAAGAGTGGAAAATATATGTATATAGATAAAACTTGCAAGACTTTGGCATCACTTTGTATAAATACATAACTTGTGTAGCCATTTTAAGTTCTCTATTTTTCAGGGTTAGGCTATTTAAAACCAAAATCTAAGAAAATATCGAATAATCGAAGAAAGCCATCAGATTAGTGGTAACAATGTGTAGTGAGGTATAATTTCAAATTTGGAGTGTAAGACATACATACATGTACAACTTCACGCTGTATCCGCATATAACGCGGGGTGAAAGGCAGAGGAACCTAGTGTTAAAACGCTCCGTTCCCCACTTCCGCCGAATTGGGCATTGCGTACTGAGTGGCAAAAGGAAGATTTTGAATGAAACATAAATGATGGGTGCGCTTCGTAATACCTTATATTTTTCTTTATCGCTGTTTAGATCGTAAATTAACTCAAGATCAGTGACTTGATATCGACAGAGGACTAACGTTATGAGATTTTTAAAATTTAAATATGAAGTATTGATTGATGTTTAATGACGTAAAATAAATTTAATTTTACATTGCCTTTTCAATCAAATTTAAATCGATATCTGAAACTTTGTATATAGCTTTGGATCTCATCACTATGTTCCCATTCCCAATACATCCTTTTAATTACTAAAAGCAATGTGCTAGAAAAGTTAAATTACCTAATGTTCTTGTTAAATGTTACGTGGCGTTAGTTTCGGCGTGGCGCAGGCAATGCTTTAATCGATTTTTCTTACCAGACACATAAAGTATCGTTTGGGGTTTGTCTGACTGCCGTATGATTTTAGGAAAATGAGTGAAACTGCCAAAAAATTCAAAACATAGAACTTATCCTAGTGCATTGTTTACTTTATGAGTTATTTTATTATATATAATTACTCCACATTTTTTTTTTTTTTTTTTTTTCTTTATGGATACCGGATGGCAGACGAGCAGAAAGGACCGCCTGATGGTAAGAAGTGGTTGCCTTTAAACCATGAACATCTACAACACAAAGAGAGATGTACTAGATGCGTTGCCAACTGGGGATACAGATGGAAAGGGAGGGGATAATGCTTAGTAGTCCGCTATCAGACCACCACATTTGGGAAGGATGGGTGGGGAGGAAAGGAAAACCTGGCACATGCCATCGAACCGGAACACATCATAAGATATTTGTGAGTTCGTCTTGACGCGCTAGTTGAGGTCATGAGAGCGGGCAGGAGGACGAGCCTCCTACCACCAAACGAAATTTAGGAGAAAATGAAGGTGAAACTGTAAAAATTCAAAACATAAGGAGCACCCATCTGGTGCATTGTTTTTACTGTGATTTATTTTATTATATATAATTATTCCACATTTAAGAATAAACTTTGACTTTGATGGTGCTTTTGCCAATAAACAATAACCTCGGTGAATATTACCTAAAATATTGTATAAGTCTGCTCCAAGAGACTTTTTTCGTTTAAAGAGTTGAGAAAAACTAATCTTAATATACTGAATAGAGCAATTGGAAAACTTATAAACTACTGAACTAAAACTCGAATAAGCTAAAATTCTTTTAAAGTACTTTAGTATAAACATTGATTTGATAAGTTTCGTGGGCAAAAGTTATATTAATAATAATAATAGCCTTTATTCTCTGACCATGATACAATATTTCTTACATAAATATATTTTTCTTTTATCAGCAGCCAGTTTGTTGATCAGGATGTCTCTTGACATAGGCCTCCCCCATTAACTTCCATTCCTCTCTGTTTTTAGCAATTCGTCTCCATCCTTTTGGTAAATCGTCCTCCCATCTTTTTATTTGACGTCCTTTTTGCCTTTTCCCATCTCTAGGGTACCATTCTATTACATCTTTTGTCCATTTCTCTTTAATCGTTCTCATAATATGTCCAATCCAATTCCATTTCAGTTTTCTTATTTTTTGTAAAACGTCACTCACTTTCGTTCTTTCCCTTATCATTGAAGTTTTCCATCTGTCCTGTAGTCTTATGTTTAACATGCTTCGCTCCATGCTGCGCTGGACGCTGGGCAAAAGTTATATTACAATTATTTAAATAATCAAAATAGTACCCACCTGCTCGTAAAAGTGTTAGACAAATTTTTTTAGCCTCACACTGTATCCAACATATAGCAGGGAAGGCAAAGGGAACCTGAGAACCTAGTGTTAAGACACTCCGTTCCCCACTTTCCGCCGAATCGAGGCATCGTGCTGAGTGGTGGAACTCAACGCCGCGCTTTGCCTTGTTACCAAACCCTGGAAAATAAAAATACTAAACTTTTGTTTCCTGGAGTGGGAATCAAACCCACAACCTGGCGCGTTTACAGTCGCACGTTAGACTATAATCAGTAAGATAACATATGAGATATTAAATTATTTAAATCGTCATAACGACTTCGTTACATTGGATCGTGGCGCAGTGGGACCGCGTCTGACTGTAAACGTTTGGTTATGAGTTCGATCCCCACCCAAGGTAATGGTTACATTTAAAACATAACAAAAAGGGAAGCATTACGTTCCGTCACTCAAAACGTTATCTCGGGATTTCAAGGAAAGTGGACACTTGTGGAAAATGGACTGCTATGCGGAAAAAAGTAAAACAAAAAAGCAAACACTAACATTGATAATGTATGTAGTAAATTATCTTTAATAGTACTCATTGAATTCTATCGATAGCAGGTTACGCGTAACTTTGTAGTGCAAATAGATACCGACAGATGGAATTGTTTAAGAATGTGTACGAGTGGTGAGTCGTCCATACAAGTCGGTTCCCACCGGCGTGCCTAACTTTTCACAGTACATGTACGAGACCTAAAGAAAACGTCGACAGGAAAATGTGGAGCTCGAAAATATAAAGCCAAACAAGGTGTGAGAGCTAAAAAAAACGTCACCAGGAAAATATCGAGCATAAAATTGCAAAAACAAACAAGCTCTGACATCTTAAAGATCTAAAAAGAAATAAAAATATCATCGCCAAAATTCCATAGTGAAATTCATAAATACCTTCACATCCTATACCGGCTTACCTGAATATATGTACCGGCTTCCTTGAATATCGTCGGCTTCTCTAAATTTACCGGCTTGCCTAACTAAAATTTTCACCCTTCGCCACTAATGTGTACATAAGATATTTCTGATATTTTAATGACTGAATCCCACATAGAGGATACAAAAACAATGTTAGAAAACAACATAAGAAAAAAGCGCAAGCGCACAAACGCATAAGAATTTCGACGTAACTGGATAAGAATGCATGGTTTAGTGGTCAGAGCGCTTGGACAGTTTCCAAGAGGCGCGGGTTCGAGTCCCATTACGGACATATTTCGATATTCTAAAAAAAAAGTATATAGCATATCATTTCACGACGCAGTTTCAAACCCTATCTAGGATCTATAGATTTTACATTTCCCTTTAATTATAATTCAGTAAGAATAAATTATGGTAAGTACCTTTACAACCACTTCTTATTTGTGGAAAGTAAAAAATAAATATAGTATGCAAATTGTAAGCAAAACTTTATTTTTTTATGCACAAATATACTAAACTTAAGACAGAGAAGAGAAACAAATTTAAGGTATTGCTTAAAAAAGCAAGCGTATTTGGATTTGTAGTAACGGTAGCAGTAAACAACCTAGAAAATACTCGAGTATGCTTCTTTGGATATCGACGCAAAAGAGAAATAAAAACCCAAAATAGCCATCATTACATGAGATGCCTAATGTTTTTTTAAGTCATGATATTTACTACCTTAAGCAAAAGCCTACTTGCCGTTAAAGATTCTGTTAGATAGTCATCGATATTTTTCTTATAGGAAACTGAACTTAAATTTGAAAAAAATATTAAGGAATTTAAAGGAATCTGAGGGGTTACTTAACGCTGAATATGATGGTTCAATCTAGTACTAAGTACTTGGAATAATGTATAAAGAAAATAACAAGGGATAATATAAGGTACTTCCAAATATATTCTTATTACACTACGATAACGTCAGACGTACCAAAATTGTGTTATTGATATAATAATCACATGTTTGATAAAAATTAATCAATTTTCATCTATAATAATAAAAATAATTAAGAATGTTTAACAAGTAATAGTATGACTCATATTTTTGAAGTTTTAAAGTGTTAATCGCACACTTAGGAAACGAAAAACATATTTAGAAATCGTAGAAAAAATTGAACGCAGCGGGACTCGAAATTCCTATAAGAATTTCGACGCAGCCGGATATAGAACGCATGGCTTAATGGTCAGAGCGCTTGGACGGTTTCCAAGAGGCGCGGGTTCGAGTCCCGCTACTTTCGAATTTTTATACGTTTTCTAAATAGGATGACTCATATTTCCATGAGTTTTGTGGAACTTAAATATTTTGATTATTGCTATTAACTATGTACCATCATATACGTTCAGTAAAAAGAAGGAAAATTTGTTATTTGTGTTTTGGAAAAATATGATTTTATTCAAACTCATTTGAGTATATCCTTAGCGTAACTGTCAGAGAAGGGAGTTTCACAGGGTTTTAGATATGGAGCTAATAAAATGTATTAAATTTTATGATTTTACATTTTTTTTAGGTAAAACTTCAAATACTTTATCTATTTATGTGGTAAAATACAATATCAATCGCACACATACATGACAATTTATATTTCATTAAAAATTTTACTTTTGAGAACTATTACAATTATTTTACTTTAAAAAGTTTATCTCTCAAAAAAATTTTACGACTTTTCGATCAGGTCGCGTATCCTGACGCGACTTTAATAATTATTTTTTTTAATATTGAATATCATAATTAATACAAAATTTGTAATAATCTGTAAATTGCCTAAGTTGTTCCACCCTATATCAGTAGATGGCGTTGTCAGTCAAAAAATATATGGAATATTATTAATATTATTATAACATATTAAAAAGCTTTCACTTGTTTCTGTCTCTTGCCTTTTTCAAATGTCGTTATCTGGATCATCTGATGTCAAAGTCTAAGACATAAAAAAGCTCTGAAACATTCCACGAGGTAATATGATATCAGCTTGGTAATAACTATATCATAACATATGGAAACATTATCTTAGCAGTGTCTGGATATCTTCTTAGCTCATACATAATAAATGTATTTACAGGCGGTATAACTTTAGGTCTCAGTTAATATGAACAGGTATTACTAAAAAAAAAAACCATAAAGTCGACGCAAATAAAGTTGCGAAATTAGTCTTAGAAATAAAACTCAGTTTCATTTTAATTTTAATTTAGAAACTAATTCAGTATCAGTAAAGGAAAAGGTATTTTACTAGACATACTCTAGCTGATACGAGTTATTCTAATTAATCTGATAATTAAATTTTGTCGATAACACCTTTGATAAGGCACCTAAAAAGTATAAGTTAACATGTTATATTGGTAGCTACTTCAGACTAAACATTTATTCAACGATATGTATTAAATCTCATAATAATTGCTCCATGATTGTCTCAACTTAATGGTACGGCTTAGCTCTATTATTATTATATATATAGGTCGATTATTATTATAGGTCGAATTCAAATTACGCGTTGGATGTATGTTTAATATATACAATCAACTTCGAACCTAAGTTATATAGACTCCGTCCTCAACATATGGACCGTTTAAAAATAAATGATTGGCGAATTCAGCGTTGTTGTTATCAGTATGTTAATATACGAAGCCCTTTTTTACGAAAATTACGCGGACGGAAGCCTTGGAAACTTAGCACACTTATAGTTTATATAGCGAAGGGGTGCAGAATTATATTTTTAAAATATTGCATAAAAAATATATAAAAGTAGTGAAATAAATGTTACACACACTACCATGGCTTGACGTGAATGTTTTTACAAAGTGACATATACGTTGCTAGACGCGTTAACAACGCGTTTTTGACGCTTCAACAGGGATACTAGTATGTATAATAAACATAGAAATCGTGTTTACAGTTAGACATTTCTTATTTGTGCAATGATGGCGTTAATTAATGGAGCAAGCGAAGTGTTTTGAAAGTCTCTGTTTTTATTTGACCAAAAATACTTTGATATGACCACGACCACGTTTCACAACCGATCTCTGTGAAGTTTTTAAACCGGTTTGTTAATTATATAGATTTTAGTTTTTTTTCGAAATGGCAGATATAGGGGGTTAAAATGATAAAGAAAACATATCAATCAATATTAGTCATTTCCAAAAAAAATGTCGCACACTTTTTTTACAGTGAATATTTTTTGTAAAGCTTAGAAAAATATCTCAATCCAATATTTTTCTCATTATTCATATCGTTTCTTAAAATCAATTATTATTCTTTATACATCTCGTAAATGTGAAAGGCAGAGAAAGAACTTAGTAAATATCTGTCTGCGAAATACTGTGTCAAATTTTGAAATTATTTACTGTTTTAAAAATAACTAGAGTTCCTATTGACGCGTTAACAACGCGTTGTCTATCAATGTTTTATTAATTTAATATATTTTTATGCATTATTTTAAAAAGATACTATCATTGTGCACTCCTTTGCTATATAAACTATAAGTGTACCAAGTTTCATTCTCCTCCGTCCACTTAATTTTCGAAAAAAGGGATACAGTGTTTTTCTTCGCCACGTCACATATTCAAAATATTTACAATTTTAACACGAATCATAATTGCTATAATTTCTATATGAATTATCTAACAACGAACCGTAAGTATTGCAGCTTATTACATATGTATATCGAATAGATAAAGCAATTTACGTATACAAGTATTAACGTTATCGATAACATTCAGTAGGCTTAAGCCGGATATTTTTGTGAATCCTTTATATTTATAAAAATACTGCATTAAAAATGATTTTTATGACGATAATTTAAATTAAACATTTATGATGCTAACAGCAAAGTTAGGTCTGATAATGGTGATTGTAGGTTACAATCTCGTTTATGGGCAGGTATTTAGGTAAAGTCTCCCACGCCTAGGTTTACGGAAGATCGGGCAATCCCCGTGGCCTTGGTCAGTGGTGGTGGAGGTAGAGCACCGTGAGGTTTTAGTCAAAAAACTATTGGTCATAAGTCCGAACTACGAGGTGGCCAGTTAATGTTAATGATCATTTCGTAATGATCTTGAGGCCATAATTTCATACGGATTAATTTTACTTAATTTTATACGGATGTAAACGTAAATCTGTGTGAAGAAAGCTATTACAGATATTGTGGACACGATGGGGCACAGTTTTCGTTAAGTTTAGGTAGGTAGGGAGAGTAGAAAGTCCAGTTTGTTTACGAACAGCTGCTTTATGTTTTCAGGATGTCGGACGTTCTAGGTAGGTCTGTTGTGGTTGATTTATTGTTCAATATATTTCTTTGAAGTTCTGCGTCTATTTTTAATCAGTTGTATTGATAAAATGAATCGACAAATCGATCGTTTCGTAATGAGAGCAAAATATTCCGCTTCAGGTTGCAGCAGTGATAAAGCAGTCAAGAATCACATTTAACCTATCAACCGGGGAATAAATCTTTATTAATCCAGCTAAAGATTGCAAGAATATGAAAATTCTTAACATATCGTCAATATGTCAACAATGTAGAACGTAATGCGTTTAATATATTATCAACGCCTGTCGTGGCGCAGAGGCACAATCGTACGACTGTAAACGCGACGGGTTGTGGGTTCGATTCCCACTCCAGAAAACGGAATTTTTCATTTCCTAGGTTTGGTAACAAAACAAAGCGCCGCGTTGAGTTTCGCCACTCAGCAGGCAACGCCTCAATTCGGCGGAAAGTGGGGAACGGAGTGTCTTAACACCAGGTTCCCTCTGCCTACCCTGCTATATGCGGGATACAGCGTGAAGCTATGTATGTATGTCTTACACTCCAAATTTGAAAGCTATTTATGTAGGTATGTATGTATGTATGTATGTATGTATGTATATATATATTATTAATTTCCATGACTAAAAATGTCGTCATGTCTATTGCAGTAGGTTTTTATGTATCACGAAATATTTGCTCATACCCCGTTAACAGGTTAAACAATGTATGTTTTAAAACATCACAACCCCTTATTTGTATCTTATTAAATAGGGTTTATATAGTATAACTAACCAGTTTTTTAACATGGTAGTATGTAAAAAGATTTGGTTCAAGTGTACTTAGATCTACTCCGCAATATTCAAGAGTTATGTGCTTCTCATATTTTATATGTAATTATTTAAAATTTATCATACCCTCGTGATATATTCCTACCTATATTCAATTAAAACTAATGGAGCTCCTTATATTAGAATACTGATGTAATTCGTTACTTACGTCTTACGACATATAGTTTGGTGGTAGGAGGTTCGTCCTCCGTCTGGCTTGCAATCACTATCATGGCAAAGACGAACCGCCAAATCAATAAATCAAAATCTTATGATGTGTTCCGGTTCGATGGCATGTAAGCCAGGTTTCCCCTTTTCCACCCATCCTTTCCCCAAATTGTGATGGTTCCGATAGCGGACCACTACATTGTTCTCTCCTTCCATCTGTATTCTGTAGGTTTGCAACGCATCTACAACATCTCTGGTATTGTAGATGTTCATGGGCGAAGGTAACCACTTACCATCAGGTGATCCTTCTGCTCGTTTGCCATCCGATATCCATAAAAAAAAAAATAATAATAGGGTATTTAGGATATGTATTTCTTTTGTCAAACTTCAGAAAAAGACGTTCTCATTTCGACCTCTATTTTTCATATATGTGTTACCGCATAAATTTTCATTTTTTCAATCCTTATGATTTTTATATGATAGTTAGTGTTCTATTGAAGTTTATTTATGTTTTGACGAGTAATTTTTGACTTTTTCGTAATATTTCTTTTTATATGACGTTTATTTTAATATCTTTCTTAAAATTTTTATGTTATCATTATAGGATATATAAACGAAGTGTGTACCATATAGGAATGCGACAGTAATTGTTTCATATGACTTTCATAAAAAAACTATTGAGCTCCTTGTGGAGCTGTCTAGAGAAATAATAATCACAAATATTTATAAACAAACTATAGTTTGTTTTTAATTTTTTGTAATATAGTGATCAGAGTATCTTAAAATTGCAAAGTCACTTTCACTGCTATCTATTGATATCAAGTAACATATCTTGGACGCAAATGTGATGGTCAAAACAGTGATAACTAAAAAATAATATGGATTATAAAATAATATAAGGTACACGATAAATTTTTGGGGACAAAAATCGTATTATAGACGAATGTATTTATAATTAGATAATGTTATCATATAATCTGGTATATTTATCATACGATATCTTCTGGACTTGTTTTAAATACCATAACTTGTAATTAATTTAAGTAATGGTCACAATGGCTACTCTGGGTGCGTTTATATTTTTGTTTGCTGTGTCTTGGGTATGTTTAAAAGTTTTGTCTATACATATATTTCTTGTTTCAAGGTAACGAATTAGCACATAGTGATTTCTTACTCGGTTCTCTATTGTACGCATGTAGGTCCGCTTTCGATGCTATCAGATTACGAAAATATGTACCTAAATAGTAATCTTATATCCTAAATAGTAATATTATATGCATTAGATATCGGTTATGTCCTAATTGAATCGGGGAGTGTAGAAACCACGTAAGTCCGGATTTTCAAATTTTGCAGGAGGGAGAAAAGCAACACGCATCTTGCCTTTGTAAGCTAGTTGTTTCTGCACTCACCGATTCAATTGCGTCACAATATTTTATGGATATAGCTATCGTAAGCGATATGTCTGATTCAATTATGGTTTGATTTATGGAGATTCTTTGATTTGGAGATGCGGTGATGTCAGTTGAACTACGTTGCATGATAAATTAAAAATAATGTACATGAATTTAACTAAATATGAATTCGGTTTTTATTTCTTTTAATGTTCTGAAAAATGTAGATGTAAGCGTTAAATATAAATCAAAATTTATTTCAGGCAACGGCGATACCAAGCCCACATCCACTTGTGTTCCCTGAAGACACTGAAGGTAAATAATATAATTTGTTTTTTAAAAATCCGTCAAATTCCATGATGCCATTTTAATTGACACAATGGATATATTATATAAGATATATAGAAAAAAATCTAACGGTTATGGCATATTTGATTATAGAAAATTACAAAGACAAGAATCAAATAATTAAATGAGCAGATTAAAATAAGAAAAATTATCTGTTATAATAACATAAATATTTGTTTTGTACTACTAGATCCAGAAAGCCGATCCAGCAGAATCGTCTCAGGATGGGAAGCAAGCGAAGGCCAAATTCCATACCAACTTTCTATACGTATGGTGAATGTAGGCGGTAACGTCAGCTCTTGTGGTGCCACCCTTATCCATAACGAATGGGCATTGACTGCTGCTCACTGCACCGGTCTGTAAGTAAATAAGCCATTTCATTTCCTTTCGCCTGTCGTGGCGCAGAGGCACAAGCGTGCGACTGTAAACGCTACAAGTTGTGAGTTCGATTCCCACTCCAGGAAATGTAAAATTGTCATTTTAAATTGTCATTTTCTCATTTTAAAGTATTGTCATTTCTTGAGTTTGGTAACAAGGCAAAGTGCGGCGTTGAGTTCCGCCACTCAACACGCAATGCCTCAATTCGGCGGAAAGTGGGGAACGGAATTGTTGAAAGAGAATGGAGTGTATTAACACTAGGTTCTCTGGTTCCCTCTGCCTACCCTGCTATATGCGGGTTACAGCGTGAAGTTAAAAAAAATATATATATTTACTTTATATTTTTTATTTTCCATAGTCGGCGTACTATTGTGATTCGTGCTGGAGTTGTTTCTCTTGTCCGTCCGGCCGTGATCTTCGAGTCTACTGAATACTACAACCACCCACTATACATCGAGTCATGGCCATTTGTACAGCGCAACGATATCGGTGTCATTAAACTTAATCGTTTTGTGGAATACTCTGGTAAGGGTACTTTGCTTTTTATATATTTGTATACTATACGATGTCTGTTCAAAAAATATGTCGAATTTTGAGTGTTTTTAAAAATTATTTAGTTATGAACATCTATTTTATCACCTTCTAATCAGATATAATATATTTGTGGCAACATTTTTCTAATTCATTTCAGTTCTTTAATTAAGGCGCTTCAAATGTGCCATTTGATTTTTCCAATACTAGAAGCGCTTCATCCCCTCGCTTATAGAGTAACGTCAACGTTTCACTTGTCCCTTTAGTTTCGGCAGTCTGTATCATGTCCTTACCATAGATAAAAAGTTAATGGCCCGAGCCAATCAATATATAGATCGTCAATAAGGTCTCGAATGGTGATGCAACCATAGGATTTGAAATCACACAAATTAAGTACAACTTAGTTCATTATTTTTTTTGGAATAGAAGACAATCCCAAAACACGTGCCAGCTACAATTTATTAGTATAAGTATGTAAACATAATGCCACAAAAAAATCGATAATAGAATAAACGCAACTCGCGAAAATTCTAAAAATTCTGAATATAAATATTTTTAAGTATTGTTGTTTTAGTTCTTAACTTTTTTGTGGTTATTTCCTATATAAAACTTGAATCTGTTAACAAAATATTTAAATAATTCTATTAATGTCTTCCAGATGTCATTCAACCGATAAGACTTCAATCCAGCGCGGACAAGGACAAAGATTACAGCGGTATTGTACTGCAGGCTAGCGGGTGGGGATTGAACTGGACTCGTGGTACGTAATGATAAAGGAAAACGTACAGTTAACTTCTTTTTTAAAAAATCTTACATTTCTATGAGAGATATTAAAACAGAAAAAATAATTGTATGTCTGTTTTTGTTCTATGAATATTTTAAAAATATTTGTAACTAGAAGATAATATGAACAAGGTGGAAATGAAAATTATCTCCACTGATAATTCAGACGTTATGGAAAATAATATCTAACGTTACCTTTAATTAAACGTCCAAACTCAGACTCCAGAAGCTATTCCCCTGGTTTTTTTATTACACCTGCTAAAGAAAAATACGTTAAACTTTTAAGACTTCTTAGTTAGATTAAGTTTTATCATCCAATAAATAGCCTGATTTGAAAAATAGCGGTATTAGGCTAACTCAGTTTTTGTTTTATAATTTTTTTTTCAACTTCACGCTGTATCCCGCATGTAGCGGGGTAGGCAGAGGGAACCAGAGAACCTAGTGTTAAGACTCTCCATTCTCTTTCAAAAATTCCGTTCCCCACTTTCCACCGAATTGAGACATTGCGGGTTGAGTGGCGGATCATCGGAATCGAACCCACAACCTGTCGCGTTTACAGTCGCACGCTTGTGCCTGCGCCACGACACGACGTGGCGAATATTGTGTTTTATAATGCGTTATATAAGCTATTTAATAATATAAGTAATGGTAATTAAACTCATTGTTAATAATGTAAGCGATTAGAAAAACCAAGACACATGTGCATCTGTCTGAAGTCTTATTAAAGAAAGTTAACGAAATAAAATAATTATTATTTGTAGTATAATAATTAATATACTTAAGTATATCTTTCGTGGTTCGATATTTATACTTTTTAAATGTCTTTAAAATATTGGAGGCTATCAATTCGACAGCATTTTTATATGTGTTACCTCATAACTTTGTATTGAATGAACAAAATTCGATAATTCTTTTTAATATGATAGCTAGTGTTTCAGATGTAGCCCCTTTTAAATTTAGTTAAGATGTGACGAGTATTTTTAAAGCTATTCTTTAAATTTTTTTTGCGTCTTCAACTATTCAGGTATTGGTGTTAGCCCTGAGAATCTTAACTGGGTCTACCTCTTCGGTGAATCCAACGAATATTGTAGAAGAGTATACGGTGGAAGCTCTACTATCGCGGACTCTACCATTTGTGCGAGTGCTTTCAACGTCTCCAGCCAGTCTACTTGCGATGTAAATATTTATTTATTAAACTTTTTAGGAAAAAGAAATAACATTTTAACGAGGGTTTTGGGTCTAAGCCCCTATCATTTGGGGAGGAGTGAGCGTTTTTAACAATAATTCTATGCCATTTTTTAAATTTTTGGTCGCCCAAACTTACATTTTTTTAACAGTGTTTAAGAAAAACATGAATGAATTGAGAAAAAAAATAATTTAATATATAAGTTGGAGAATATTTATATCTATAAAATAAAAAAATGCTTGACGGACCATTTATTAAACTGGCCGCGGGTTGCTCACTCCTGCGCCAGTGGGAGTCTCTTCTAGTCCTAGTTAGTTAGACAGCGAGTAAAGTCTTATTATCAGACATGCAATATCGAATGAAATGATTTATCACTAGGATTTCTGCATATGTCTTGCTATATCTTCGGTATGGAAGATGCGTAAAAAATCGTACAGCTTATCTAAGTCCAAAATGTGCTTGTGTACACAATTTATGTTTTGTTCCTTTGAATGTTCATAAAATATTGATTAGAAAATTAAAAAAAAAAGATCTTTTTGATGTACATACTAATTTTGAATGATTAATTGTTGTTTTAATTTTCTAGATTATGTTTAGATTATAATTATTATTTTTATAATATTATCCAAGATATTAAAGAGAATGTTAACTAACAGGGTGACAGCGGTGGACCCCTTATAGTGAAAGAAATTGATGGAAAACTAACACAAATAGGAGTCACCTCCTTTGTCTCAGGAACTGGTTGCCACACAGATTTCCCAGCGGGTATGCTTTACACTATATTGTAATATTTGAAAATATAGGTATGACATGATTTAGTATAGGACATACGGAGAGAGACTAAATTAAATTCAATTTCTAGGTTTTATTCGTCCTGGACATTATCATGATTGGCTTCGTGATGTGACTGGTATCGATTTCGACTGGGACCCAGAATCAATCCAAGCGCCTGAAGAAGAAGAAGAAGAAGATAAGGAAGAGGAGGAAAGTGAAGAAGATGAAAGTGAATCAAGCGAATCTGATGAAGAGGAATCATCCAGTGAAAGTGAAGAAGATGAAGACGATGATAATGATGACGAAGAAGGTAATGAAGTAGAAGAAGAAGATAATGAGGAAGACAATGAGGAAGATAATGAAGAAGATGTTGAAGAAGATAACGATGCCGAAGTTAGCCAAGTCAAGGTAGTTGAAACGGCAAAATACTAAGTAAAAATGAAATTTTAAATGTTAATTTTAAGTAAAATTTTCTAGGAGTCTATTATAAAAATCAGAACGAAATTTTATATTAATATATATTTTAATAAAACTGTTTTTCAATTGACAACTTCAAAATAAGAAAAAAATCATAAAAATACGTAAGGGATTAAATTTATTATCATTTAAAATTAATTAGGATGAATTAATTGTAATTATATGTATAAGTGGACATTAACACCGATGTCATGTCATCCGTCCGGAAAGGTCTAGTCTATAATAAAAATCTAATTTTACATGTTAACTAGCGGCCCGCTTTGGCTTCGCACGGGTATAAAATATATAGCCTATGTTACTCAGCAAAAGAAAATGATTTAAATCCATCCAGAAGTTTAGATTTATTCATGACTGCCCAATTGGTGCCCAAACAATTACCCTTTCCCTATACCATGAAGATTTGTACTACATTTTTACTTATTTACTCTGCACATATTTATTTTATTTTTACAATTAATATATTACAAAACGTCTTTGTATGCAATATTCTCATATAATATTCGTTAAACTTACATGCTGTAAGCGGCCATATTGATCTATATCATCAAATCAACAATGTATTTAAGGTACTTAATTGGATAAGGATTAATGCTGTATTGCTAAAAATTGCTTCGAAATTAAGCCATTGTTTTCCGTAAAAATTAAATGACAAAAATCCTATTGTAATTATCCATAAGAGATATACCTATTGTAATTATCCATAAGACATATACCATCGTGGAGTGTTCTGTAGACCGTTTTAAAGTATACAAATATTTAGTACATTATGTTGATAAATCTCGTAGGGATCAACCTGCGTTTGCAATGTAAGCGGAAAAAACGTAATTATTTACGACGCATTAGAAACCCCAGAAGTTACAGTATTTCTCTACTCTATATTGAATATTATATATATAAACCTTCCTCTTCAATCACTCTATCTATTAAAAAAAACCGCGTCTAAATCCGTTGCGTAATTCTAAAGATTTGAGCATCCATAGGAACAGACAGAAAAAGCGATTTTGTACTATGTAATGATAGTAATATTTAATATTTTGACAAAAAAGAAAGACCGATTTCAAATAAAATGTTCTAAAAAGTACAAATCTGGCGACTTACTCAGAATTTACTTCTCAAATTTAAACAAAAAAATAAATGGGACTACATCACAAGCACTATCTGTAATTCTAATTGTATTATTGAATATATCAAATTCTGTTTACCCAGTAAAGATACAGCTTCAGTTGCCGGTAAGGCACAAAAAAAAATACAATGGAATTAAACCTCCTCCTTTTTTGAAATCGATACGTAGATACTATGTTTAATAATTATTTAAATTTATTGGACCAAAAGAAAAGTTATAAAGTAACTAGATACATAATATGATCTTCTTACTTTTACTGTTTTGTCACTGGTATTTATAAATTCTGGTAGAAATCTGAGTTATAAAACAGCTATTTTAATAAAACTCTCTGTTTCCTCGTAATCCTGCGCTTGTAGGAACAAACCCACTTATGCCTTGCATAGATGCCTAGACAGAGGGAATATGTTGCAAATTTTATTAATTTCATTGTAAAGATGACTCCCGATAGAGACATAATGTCTTTGCGCAGTAGCAGTTTTGCATTTGTATGTGGGACAAACATTATAAAAGGGACGAGCCTTAGCATTGCTTTCATGGTATTTTATTTCTTTATTTGATGGTATTTTATTTATTTAGTAATTAATATCCTTTGTTTGATAAATATACATCACTGGAAAAAGTAGTAATATGCTAATTACAATTGAATTTGTAAACTGATTTAATGTAGAAATAGACCTATGAACTAAAAAGTACTGGCGTTGTAGTTCTTAGGTTTATTTTTGTGTCTGCTGTGTCTGCTTATATACAATAACTTATAAAAAATATATAAAAAAGCTAAATAATCGATTCTCATGGTACACTCTTTAATAATTATAAAGTAAATTATCTTTTATATAATATTTACCTCAACTATGTTCACGTATGAATATGGATTTCATATATACGTATATAGCTGCCCTGCTACCCTGCCTACCCTGCTATAATGCGGGATACACGCTGTATCCCGCATTATAGCAGGGTAGGCAGAGGGAACCTAGTGTTAAGACACTCCGTTCCTTACTCTCCACCGAATTAAGGCATTGCCTGCTGAGTGGAGAAACTCAAACCCGCCCTTTGCCTTGTTACCAAACCCAGAAAATGAAAATACTAAACTTTTACATTTTCTGGAGTGAGAATCGAACCCACAACTTGCCGCGTTTACAGTCGCACACTTGTACATATAATATGGATGTTGTTGTAACCTAGTTCACACTACACCTCAAATTCCATACTTGCTGATCGTTCTTATCTCTGTCAGGTACACTTTCAGAGAAATTTTTAGCTTTTATACTGTGAGGTAAGTCTGGTGGTTCATGGGATCTTAATCTATTAATGTAGACGCTACGTAAAATGCACATGTGACAAAAGATAACGTAAACTATTTTGTAATTTAATGATTTTTTTATTTAAACAATAAGGAACTGACTTACTTTGCACAACTTCCCGGATAGCCTGCATTTTTTTTCAGTGAACGTAGGAGCTCATAGAGCGCTAACCATATCCCACGTGAAGTGCAATAGTGACGTGCAATATTATAGCTATATTGCACCATTTTTAATAATAATAAAACACATTTATTGCCATAAAAACAAGAAAATGTACCCATACTAAAAACTAAATGTTATTTATGACAAGAGGCGTAACTCAGCTAATGATGCTTGAGACTTATATCTCAATCATCGCTGATTTTGTGTGTGTATATTTGTTTGTGTCTATTCCTTCGTATATTAGTAAAACTACTTCACTTCAATAAATGAATATAGTATATACCACATAAATTATAGTACCTATATACTCATAGTTAAAGCAATTGCTGCAAAATTATTCCATAACCATTCCAAAATATCAAAAATGCACAAAGTTAACATTCAAGTTTTCACGTTTTTGCCGGCACTCCAGGAATGGAATCCATTGTATTTTTTTCTTAAGACGCTGTCCTAAAAATTAATGGTTTTGTAAAAAGATAGTTTACAGATAGTTTTTTGCTGCCGTCGATATGTCAGTAAAATTTTGCATGCGAGAGAACAATAATTATTAATTGATCTATTATTAGTTAAGCTAGTTAATCTATTATTGTTCTACAGTGGTTAATAAATTATTAAATGTCACGTCTTTTTTTACGATTGTGTTGTATGCTGTTGGTCTTTAGCGGCCTTTATCATGTCACTGGGTTTTGTAAGAGATCAAGATAGAGGAAATCTGACTTTAGTTTTAAGAAGATACCCAAAGAAAAGGTCACTAGGATATTTACAAGTGTTTATTTCAGTTTACAGTAACATTCACAAAAGACGAACAAAGAATTAAGCGTCTGCAAACTCTACTACTTGAACTTTGCTCACATCTTCTTCAGCGAAGCTTTCCTCTTCTTTTTTAACTGCAATTGACTCAGGATCCCAGTCGAAATTAATGCCAGTAACTTGCGTGAACCAATCATGGTAATGTCCGGGACGGACATAACCTAACAAGAAAAATTTTTATTTATTTATCCCGCATAGCATGGACAGAAAGAAACCTAGTGGCAAGACACGCCATTCTCTTTCCGCACGAATTCAACAAAAATTGAAACAATGCGTGTTGTGTGGCGGAACTCAACACTGTGATTTATCTTACTAGAGCGGAGAAAACAAATTAAACACATTTATTAGCCCGAATCGAAATCGAACCGACAATCAATTGCGGCTACAGGTCAAACGCTCTCAATGAGCCACGATAGCCACAATATTTTTTTTGGTGTATATTTATTTTATTTATTATATGCATATTTTTATATAGTTTAAATATAATATTTTAATATTTTGCTTTAGTATTTTATTTATTAAATATAAAACATTACCTGATGGTGAGTACGCTTCACAACCTGCTCCAGATGAGAAAGACGCGACTCCTATCGAAGTAGGTTTTCCATCAACATCGTCTATTATCAGGGGAGCACCACTGTCACCCTGTAAAACACATTTTTACACATACGAGTACATACGCTGTATCCCGCATGTAGCAGGGTAGGCAGAGGGAACCTAGTGTTAAGACACTCCGTTCCCCACTTTCCATCGAATTGAGGCATTGCGTGCTGAGTGGCGGAACTCAATGCCGTGCTTTGCCTTGTTACCAAACCCAGGAAATGAAAAATTCCATTTCCTGGAGTGGGAATCGAACCCACAACCTGTCGCGTTTACAGTCGCACGCCTGTGCCAATGTCTTTACACATTACATTATGATATTTAGATTGATCTATCTAGATCTGCAGAAATGTTTGGTTTTCATGGCTATAGTCATAGCTAGTGAAAAAACAGGATTACGAGTAGAGCTTGGGGTTCCCATTTAATAATTAGTAAATCGATGCTATTAACTGCAAAGATGTGCTCTAAGGGGTAGATAATTTGAAAAAAAAAGCTGAAATTTAACTATTTCGATAGATAACTAGATAGATAGACAACCATTTGACAGCTTTAGAAATAGTGTTAAGGTATTTGATACTTAATATAATATATGTTATAATAATTAATTGAAAAAAAATATATATATACTAACGCCTACTAAATAACGCCTGTCGTGGCGCAGCACAAGCGTGCTACTGTAAACGCGACAGGTTGTGGGTTCGACTCTCCAAAAAATGGAATTTTTCATTTCCTGGGTTTGGTAAAAGGCAAAGCGTGGCATTGAGTTTCGCCACTCAGCACGTAATGCCTCAATTTGGCGAAAAGTGGGGAACGGAGTGTCTTAACACTAGGTTCCCTCTGCCTACCCTGCTATATGCGGGATACAGCGTGAAGCTATGTATGTATGTAAAAAATATACTGATGTGTATACAAATGTTTTTTTTGTATTGTAAAATGAAATAGACTGTCTACGAACTACTATTAATTCACTATCCTTGTATGTAAGAATCTTATTATTAGAATCTTATTATCTTATTTTTTGTAAGTACTTAGGAGACAGCTTTATGTACGTTGTCTACTACTATCTATTTCAAATTCCCATGAAAAATGTCTGTGTAATGTCGAATAAACATTATTTTCTTTTCCATGGTAGGGGTTGCCTGGAAGAGATCACCTGTGGTGATAAGGCCGCCTTTACACCAAAATTTTACTTACTTCTTTTGTTTTTCTTTTTGTTTTTGTTATAATTGTTGTTGGTGTAATAAAGAATAAAATAAAAAAATAAATAAATAAACAATAAATTTACATATATATTAATATAATTTTAATTTGTTATATTTAAGAAACGTAACGTAAACTTGTATGTACAGGCTTTTATTTTATTTCATTTTAAATATCACTTCCGCACAAATGTAACTACTTTGTAAAACTATCATTATTACTGTTGTGTATTTGATACTTAAGTTAACCATGTTATCGCAAAAGTGACACTTGTCTTAGCTGATAATAAAGTTCTATAAACCTAAAATGTGTTTTTGAGTAGTCTACACCAAGGTGATTCTGTAAAGTATTTTCTTTGTTTGGACTGTACTGTGCTTTTCTTTATTTTAAATAGTTATAATGAGGCTTGTTGAACTCAACATGCCTAATTATATATATTTACATATATACACTTAATTATAAGCCATGGCGATAATTGAATATCACTTATATTTCTTTTGAGACATATAATCTATATAATGTCTATTTATGTATGTATGTATGTATGTATGTTTGTATGTATGTATGTATGTATGTATGTATGTATGTATGTATGTATATATGTATGTATGCATGTATGTATATATGAATGTATGTAAGTATGTATATAATTATGTATTTAGTTTGTATTTTTAATTAATATATATTTAATTTTTTAATGTAAATATCCTGATTAGTGCACCGCCTACCACTACTTTATACAAATCCAATATCCAAAGGTTGCCTGGAAGAGATCGCTTTAAGCGATAAGGCCGCCTTATTGTACGCTATTACTACTTCTATGTTATTTGTTTATTTGTGTGCAATAAAGAATATTTGTATTTGTATAAGACTAGTTAGTCTACTCTTATTAGTGATATTATAATAATGTGTTGTAAAATATGTAATAATATTCTATAAAGCGTAAAAACATAAGTAAATAAATATAAAAGGAAAGAATCACTTACGTCGCAAGGAGATTGGCTGGAAACATTGAAAGCCATGGAGCAGACCGTAGAGTCAGCTACAAGTGGAGTGTTGAATAAGTTGGCTCTACAATCCTGGTTTGACATGCCAACGACGTACACCCAATTGAGAGTCTCAGGGTACTCGCCTGGGTACGAATAATAATAATACTTTATAACAAGTCGTGAAATTTGTTTATTGAAGGCAAAAGCTTTTCAGCCCGAAAAGCTTACGCTTATTTACTATTGAATACATAGGTACTATTTTGTGTATGTGTTAGACTAAATAATTTTGCAAACATCACAGAAATAATCTCAATTAAATTATCTTTAAAATGGTGCACAAATTTTGAATATGACAGTTACAATAGATATTGTAAGAGGCAAGAAAAACTCCCGCAACATTTTTATATGTTATAAAGAAAAGATGAAGAAAAGACGTCTTAGAAAGACAGGTATAAGCGAGGATATTATAATAAGAATAAAGAAGAACGTGCTCAGGTGGTTTGGACACGTTGAGAGGATGAGTGATGAAAGAATGGTGAGAAAGATATATGAAGCAAAGGTGAGCGGCAAAAAAGGTAGGGGAGAACTCGGTTGACCTTCGAGAACACAGTATCAATAATACCAGTATCATTGATACTGAGTTCTTGAAGGTCAACTGAGGAAGTAACCTTCCTCCAGAGGAAGGTCACGTAAAAAGCATAAGGACCCCCCCGGAGGGCATGCATGAAGAGGTTAATGACTGTGGATGAGGCGGAAGAGGTATGCAGGGGCCGTAGCGTTTGGCGCTTCTCTCTGACTACCCCGCTAGGGATAAAGCGTGAAGTTAAGTAAGTAAGTAAGAAAAGATGATGGCAACTGAAGCTGTAGCAACTTTATAAGTATTTCGCTTAGAGACATACTCGTAGAGTCTAACTGACTGGCTAGAGTGAGTCTCTATTACTATGTCACTCACTATACCAACCTAGTACCAAGTACCAATACCAATCGAGTACGGTAAGAATATATACTACTATGTTAAAAACTCCTACAGAATTTCAATAAAATGATTTAGATATAAGAATTGAAATCTAAATAAATAATTAACTTACCACCACGGAATGCAGTCGCATTCAAGCCCCATCCGGCAACCCTCAATCGGACATCCCCGTAGTTGTCATCTTGTTGTGCTCTGGGTTGAAGTCTCAAAGGTTGAATTATATCTAAAAATCGATATTTTATCATTATTTTCCACTTTATTTTAAAATTATTAATAACTTTATTTTTAACTCTGTTGTTCTCTACAGAGTTAGGTTTCTTTTTAGTGTTAAACCGATCTAAAACATTAAGCACACTGTCTTTCGAATATATGACATTACTTTAATTCCTTCACCCTGAGATACAATAGATGCGCCTAACATGAAAAAAATCCTAATTAAATGATCTGCCTTGTCATAGACCTCATATAACGAAATCTATAATAATGAAAACTGACTAAAATAAAATGTATATGGCTTGTTTTATGCTATATGTTAAAATGTATATGTCAAAATAAATCAATTGTTTTACCAGAAAATTCCACAAAGCGGTTGAATTTGACAAGACTGATGTCGTTGTTTTGCAAGAACACTCCCTGGATAAAGCTTGGGGGATGGTAAAAGTCCGTGGACTCAAAAATCATATTTGGAGTGAGGTGAGAGACTGATCCCAAGCGCATCATAATAGTTACCCGACTGTGTAAAAGAAAAGAAAAAAATGTATATGTCATATTCTTCTCTACATTATCAGTAAGGCAGAGATAGCCCAGTAACATTATAGCAACAGTGGGGAAAAAAATCCCAATAAAAATAGAACATTTCTATGGGTGGGAAGCAACCCCGTCTCCATTGATTTCGTAGTATGTTTCATGACTGCTCCGCGGTGGCATCAATTCAAAATTGTTATTTTATAAAATATTTTATTTTTTTTTAACTTCACGCTGTAACCCGCATATAGCAGGGTAGACAGAGGAAACCAGAGAATCTAGTGTTAAGACACTCCGTTCTCTTACAACAATTTTGTTCCCCAAAAAATATGTATATAAATTATAAGGTAACATAGTTTTAGAATTTCTCTATATTACTTACATTGTGGTACAGTGACCGGCAGTTAGACCCCATTCATTGTGAATGATGGCGCCAGTACAAGATGACACGAAACCAGTCCAGTCCACCATTCGTAGAGCAATCATATAGGGAAAATCTCCCTCTTTTGCCTCCCATCCCGAGACTATTCGGCCTGAGCTGACTGTAAGCGAAGCAGAATGTTTATATGTTATTTAAAAAGTTTCTAAAGATTTTATAATTTTGATATATAAAGAATAATTTTTTTAATTTAATATGAGGCATAAAAGTAAAAGTAGAAAACAAACAACTATCTTATAATTTGTTATTTAAAAAAAAATATTCCTTAAATGCGATTTTATATAAACGGTTTAGTCTAAAAGTTTTGAATAATAATTTATTAAATAGCATAAGTACTACAGTAAAAAGAAGAACGTAATAACTATGTCATTCACGTTTCACTTTGAAAACTATTCCTACCTCGGATATTAGGATCTGCCACTGCACTTGGGGCTGCGTATGCCTGAAACAAATTTAATCATCCATTATTTATACTTAACTCACATTATAACGTCAGTATCGGAATTAATAAGTTTTTTTAGCTTCACGCTGTATCCCACATATAGCAGGGTGGCAGAGGAAACTAGAGAACCTAGTGTAAACACACTCCGTTCTCTTTTAACATTTCCGTTCCCTACTCTCCGCCTAATTGGCATTGAGGCATTGCGAGTGGCGGAACTCAACACCGCGTTTTGCCTTGTTACCAGCGCGAGGTTATATACTTAATAGGTATGTGTAATAAATAAATTTTAAGTCTCAATTTAAAATAATTTATCGAAAATAAACACATGCGCGACAATATAAAAGAATAAATGACAGACGATTTAATATTCCTGACAGTAGCCGTAGATGGGACTTTAAAAGTGCAAAAATAGAAATGCGTAAGCATTGTTGTTATAAAATCATGATTATAACCCTGAGGAACACCTGATCTTAAAGATTTAACAGGAAATTAATATTTTCCAACTTCATCAATAACAATTGGTTACTTAAATAACATTATAACCGTAACGAGTACACCGAAAAGGTCAATATCAGTACAAAAACTTGGACAATAATGTCGAAAGCGTATTAAACAAAATAATTGATATTTTTTTGGTAACATGAATCCCAATATGATAAAGATTGAAAGACAGAATGGACAGGAAATAGTAAGTGTAATGAAAGTACGATAAGCATAAATGCGAGAGATGGAACGATTTAATATGCAAGCAACGTCTCCATGTTATTGCTAATGCGAGGAACAAAAAAAAACTAAGTATCTATATCTGACACTTAAAACATTTTTTGTTCATTTTTTTCTTTACTGATGACGGATGGCAAACGAGCAGAAGGACCACCTGATGGTAAGTGGTTACCTTTACCCATGAACATCTATGACACCAGAGATGTTGTAAATGCGTTGCCGACCTAGAGGATACAGATGGAAGTGGAGGACAATGTAATAGTCCGCAATCGGAACCACCACATTTTGGGGAAAGGATGGTTGGGAAAGGGGAAAACCTGGCTTACAACGAACCGGAACACATCATAAGATATTTGGCGGTTCGTCTTTGACATGATAGTGGTCGCGAGCCAGACGGAGGACGAACCTCCTACCACCAAACAAAATTCATATTATTATTATTTTTAGTCAGAGACTCGCAAAAAGTAATTCTAGACATCGAGAATAAGCAATTAATATTGTGTTATCTTAAGATTTATATAAACCAAAATTGATTTCAATTGTTTCTATAATCTATATATTATATTACTAACGAAGATAAGGATGTTGTTCCACATCAATAATATTTTTTCTGGAAAATATATTGATTTATATTTTTATTGCAGTTTCATTGACTTCATTTAGTATTATACTGGACTCATAGATCTTAACCGTAGAGTACTATACTATTTCAATATGACTAACACCGTCAATAAATATTTCGGCCTCTTTTTAATAAGAGTGCTGAGTGTGAGGAATCTCCGTGTCACCTCAGTGATCGCCGAGGCTCGCCAACAGTTGATTCGTCGTTGATAAATTTAATAGATGTCGGTAAAATTCAATGTTTACTGTCTGTCGTGGCGCAGCGTTGCGACTGTAAACGCTACAAGTTGTGGGTTCGATTCCCACACTAGGAAATGGTGGACTATCCTGGGTTTGGTAACAAGGCAAAATGCGGTGTTAAGGTCCGCCACTCAGCATGCAATGCCTCAATTTGAAGGAAAGTGGGAAACGGAGTGTCTTAACACTATGTTCCCTGTGCCTACCCTGCTATATGCGGGATACAGCGTGAAGCTAAAGTAAGGCTAAAATGTTGTATAAGTTTATAAATAATGTCTTTAGTATAAGGAAATATTTGTTAATTTTATGTTCTATTCTTTTTTGTGCTGTAAGTTTTTTTTAAGGATACGATGAGGCTGTCATTTTTATATTAATATTACTAAAAAGCCTCTGAATAAAAATAGATAAAAAAAAGTAATTGGTCGGTAAGACCACATAGTTTTTATCTTCACAAGTGATATCATTTTATAATTATAATGCTTGTTAGTCAATGTGATCAATTATTCGTATATGTAACTTCTGAAATAATTATGTATAATATATATTATTATTATAAATAATTTGTTTATTCTTATTTAGTTTAAAAATTGCTTCTTTACGACGAGGAAATAATCGTAATTATATAGGTGATTAGGTGAACAGATATTTAAATGATGAGGACAGTGACCCACGCACACACACAGAAAGTAGCAATCAATCGAATGAAGATTCTAGATAGAAAAAAAATATGATTCAAGTTTTAATTTTTTATAGCATTTAATTTAAATAGAAAAGGTTTTTAGGTTTTTTGCTTATGTTTTGAAGCTGATGCTTAGATTTCACTAAAATAATAAAAGTACAGTTGCCTTGTTATATTTTTTTTTATTTTAAATAATATTAAATAAACCAATAGTTAATTGAAATTAAAATTAAATAATATTTATGTTTTTATACTATAAAAAAATATACATGTTTATAATAATGATAGATAAGACCAATTATTAGTATTTTCGTTTAAAAAACATGATTAGTATTCTAGTGTTAAGCTCATATCTCTGACAGAGACATCTGTCTGATATAATCTGATCAATAGATATTTAATCATTTTTTATTTATTTATTTACTGTTTATTTACTAGGGAATTACTGTTACTATACTGTTTATTTCCTAATGCTTATAAACATAATATTTAAAAATATTTTCGTATTTCCAGATTAGAGATAAAGCGCAGAATTTGATACCGAAGCTGTGAAATTTATGGCTCAGGTAGAATAGCATATTTATGTTAAATTTGGTAAAATCCCTTCCATTACTATACTAGAAAAAATATATGTAACATATCTTATTAATTTTGTTTACCAATTATCGCAATTCAATTTTAAGATTACGGAATTGTTGTACGAGAACGGAGTGTCTTAACACTAGGTTCTCGGGTTCCCTCTGTTTACCCTGATATATGCGGGATACAGCAAAAGTGAAGTTAAAAAAAATAAGATAATTATTGTTCTGTTTATCTAAAAAGAACAATAAAAATAGTATATAATATACGAGGTCATCCTATAGATACGTTACTTAGTAGCCAAATTATGCGGAATAATTATGTTCCAATAATTATAACATTTTTTGAATTCGTTGAAATGAAAAATTTAACCATATATATTTGTAAACTGAAATTTTTTGAAAAGAAACTCCTAAGTGTTCCATGGATTTTCCGTGCGGCATACCGGGGCCGTCCCATTGCAGGGAGAACTTATAAATTAATTTCTTCGAAATACTGAATTTCTACTTTTTTTAATGGAAAGGACAAGGCAAACGAGAGTTTAACACCAGAGGAGCTACAGGTGCGTTGCCGGCCTTTGAGTTGGGAGTAGGCGCGTTTTTTGAAGGTACCCATGTCGTATCGACGTGGAAACAGTGCCGCAGGTAGCCTATTCCACAGTTCAATGACATGTGGAAGGCATTTAAGTAAAGATAGTCTGGGCAAGCTATTTCTGGTTCGGTTGTTGTTAAGTTAATTAGTACTTATGTACTTTGAAATAGTGATTTTTATAGAAATATTGAATTACCGTCCAAAAATTTACGGCTATCATAATATGAATTCACATCTATTGATTGTTGTTATAAGATTTCTATTTCAGCATACAATGAAAATTATTACTTTAGGGAAAACAAAATACAAAATTAAATTTCTGCAAATCTTAACCTTGCCATAATAGTACATAGGGTTTTTAAATATTTTTTCAAATTGTCAAAGTTACCAGCTTAATCAGGTCTTCATCTTCGACAATCGGAAGATTGTGGAGGAATTTATGACACTTGATTTGTAAAGGAGCGGAAAGTTAAGAGCAGTGCTTTTTTTTTTAAACTTCACGCTGTATCCCGCATATAGCAGGGTAAACAGAGGGAACCATAGAACCTAGTGTTAAGACACTCCATTCTCTTTCAACAATTCCGTTTCCCACTTTCCGCCGAATTGAGGCATTGCGTGTTGAGTGGCGGAATTCAACGCCGTGCTTTGCCTTGTTTGGGTTTCGTTTGTTTTTCGTTTACAGTCGCACGCTTGTGCCTCTGCGCCACGACAGGCGTTAAGAGAGCAGTGTAATTTCTTTATTTTCTTTTTAGCTGCCCTTTAAAGCAAAAGATGTGCAAAAGTAAGAAAAATTAAACTCACCCCAGTAGCGGCCAAGAGAAATACAAGAGGGAGCAACATCTTTACTAATAAATTTCGCTAAGAGCTTCCTATTTTATTGAATTTTCAAAGATAACGTGATTGATAACCTAATCTGAAATTATTATATTCAGTCTCAAAAATTGATTTATTAAATAACACGCTTTTGCTTTGCTTATCTTTAAATAAATATTAAGGATCAGGAGCAGCCAAATGGTAAAAAATTAGTAGATACATCTCCTTTCTCAACCTACATACCCATTGCTGGGTATAGGTCTCATTGGCTTGCAGACATCGTGGCCATTTGTTCTTCCTATACATTTTCTGCTTATCATTCTGACAACATCATCGCTCCATGTATTAGATATATACTATGCTTTTGAAAGCCACCTAGGATTAACAAAATTAATTAAGTGCTTCAAGTAAACTAAAAAACCCGACCCTATCCACGTGTCCACAACCATTCTACCTAACATCGTTGCTTCACTTAAAATCTTTAATCACAATCCTAAGTAAGTCTAAGTATATGTCGTTTTTATAATATTCCCTCATATCCCAGATTATGATGGAATATCCATAGGAGAAGAAGTTGAGTGTCTGTTGCTTTCAAAATGAATGAAATTCCTTAATTTGATGCGTGGTGAGTCGATGGTATATTGAG
This sequence comes from Philaethria dido, assembly GCA_033558755.1. Classification (NCBI taxonomy): domain Eukaryota; kingdom Metazoa; phylum Arthropoda; class Insecta; order Lepidoptera; family Nymphalidae; genus Philaethria; species Philaethria dido. The sequence continues at coordinate 413,881 of JAKGSA010000596.1, forward strand.
AAACACCTTAGAGACTATACGCAGCCCAGACTAATTAATTAATTAGATTACGACAAAGTTGATAAAAAACCTATTTTGGAGATAATGTTGTGTATAATACAAATAACATTCAACATAATTGTTGGGTAAGATAAGCTAGCATAACGAGTGAACATAATTCTAACTAAGAACTAAATTAACTTAATTGAAACAGTCGAAACTAAGGTAAGGGTCCAGGACACATTTTTACTACGGTAGGGTTGGATATAACGTTCTGGGGCTGTGGAGTTAAAAACAACTACGAAAAGGACAACTGACAATTGTCGATCATCAGGAACACTTATTAAGTGTATAAGTTTTTGTTTGTCATGCCCCATGCAACCCACCAAACTAAAATATTTCAAAATTTACGTTTAGTTCTCCAATGTAAAAATATATTATATCATATTAGAATTCGGCGTCGGATTCTGTTTTCATAGCGACGGAAAACAGAGAGAACTCATTAAATTTATTTTGCTTTTATAATGTGTCACCGTTCATATCATCGATGACGCGTTAATAACGCGTCCTAGCAACTATGTATATGTCACTTTATAAAAACATGGATCAAACCATGGTAGTGTGTGTAACATTTATTTGATTAATTTCATATATTTTTTACATAAAAAAATATTTTGAAAAAATAGTATCATTCTGCACTCCTTCGCTATATAAACGATAAGTGCGCCAAGATTCATGCTCCGTCCGCGTAATTTTTGTAAAAAGGGGTTCAAAGTTTTTGCTCCACGTATTAATATATATTAATACGTGGAGCAAAAATCTCTCGTAATCTATATAGATTACGAGTAGAATGGCAGAACTCAATTTTAATATAAACATTTCCAGGTGAAAAGATCGAACCCATTACTACCGCATATACAGTTAGACATGTTATTTATAGAATATTCCAAGCACATTTGTGCTTAACAACAGAAAGTTGAAAACAGTAATATTGAAAAACCCTTTATCGTCATCCATTAATATGACACCAATATAAAATCTCGACTTGCTGTAATTTTAAGATATCGTCATATTGTATTGATTGTGATTATATTTTATCAATGATATATTAGTATTATTTTTGTCTAAATGCACAGAATTATTTGATTACTCTCTTTTATATAGATTCTGATATTGCATATGCGAGCTATTAGTGCAGTATTAGGCCATAAAGAATCATTTTTTATAGCTTCACGCTGTATCCCGCACATACCAGGGTAGGCAGAGAGTTAAGACACTCCGTTCTCTTATAACAATTCCGTTCCCCGCTTTCCGCCGAATTGAGGCATTGCGTGCTGAGTGACGGAACTCAAGGCAAAAATTTTAGAAAGATAATAAAACCGTTGTTTCTCAAAATATCTTTCAAAACGTAAATTAGATATTTTAAGAAAAAATACTCGTATAATTAAAATTTTAACAAAAAAAAACCGACTTCGAATATAATACACTAAAAAGTAAAATTTTCAGCGAGTTTTCTGGAAAAGGGATATTGAATCCGTTATCTGATTAGTATAGTCTGCACGCGAATTGAGTGCACCTCTGAGGAAAGTGCTAGAAAGTGTTGTGACAGGAAACGTATCGGTAATCTAAACGAAAGCAAAATAGTGCATCTTATAAAGTTTTAGATTTTCTTTTCAATTATTTAGCTTTTAATTTCCACCTGGCCCACAAGCAGATGATCTATTTTCACGAGAAGGCCTAATCAGTACGGGGGCTATTTTATATACCTACCTAAATTTTAAAATAATAAAAAGAATAGTGATATTTATTTAATAAAAACAATATAACGATGAATAAAAACGTTTTTTATATTACGTGACTGCGATATTTTATTTAGTATCGATACACGTACCAGATACAGCAATGTACATTGTGTGTGCGAGGCAGGACGTGCGAGGGCGGGGAGAGATGCTTCCGCGCTTCACCTCAGCCCCCGACTGCATTCAATGATATACGGACTAGATATCTGATAGTTCCTTCCATAGTTCTGTTGTAGAGCCGATTTACCATGTTGCGAAGCGGAGTTTCATTATGGGCACTGGTGTACCAACCATCAGGCTCAAGTGAGTCACAGAGCCGGAGATATTGCCGTAAATGCCAGACGTTTGTATGTAACTTGTATCAGGCTTTTTCTTCTCTATAAAACCAGGTGAAAGATTATAAGGTCCCTATTAATGTTTGATATCTCAAAAAAGACGCTGCCTAAGATTTTTATAAAAACTACACTATCTAACACTGATTAAAGACAGTCATGTTTCCTGTACCCATCGAGTCTTTAACATTTTGCACCCAACAAAAAGCATAACAAAAGACATATAGGCAGGCATGTAAATATTTAGCCGGACATGACCTAAAAAAGCCAAACATATCCGGCTAAACCTGGAAAGATGGTGTCTCTAGTCATGAAGTCATAAATTATACTGGTTGACTCGACGAACATCCTATCTATATTTTTTTCCCATTCGCAGACTAAGGAAATGTAACCCTTACGGGAAATTCAAATCTGCTGCATTATCTATAATATTATTTATACTGATATACATATTGATAGACATATTTGATTTATCGAAATTGATTAAACCGTGAAATTGAAAATTACCGGAAATGTGTAAGATTACGTAGGTACTAAAAAGAAATTTTAAATCTGTCAATGTTATGTTGGTATATTGAAGATCTTGATGAAAAAGTTTTCACAGAGATTGAAGACTCAAATTTAATTCTTCTTAAATTCTTTTAAAGATTTTTTTAATAACAGTCTTGGCAATAAAAACGCACAAAAAGAATTGTGCAATAGATGCAGTCATTCGGAAGTTATGCGCATACAAATGTTTCAGTGATTCATTTTTTATTTATATAAGTAGAAGTATCATATTTCTCTGTTGTATCAATTTCTTTTTACAAAACGGTTGAGCTGCGATGTAATGTAAAATAGTAAACTATTTTATCACAGGAGTGACGAGTCTTCTAGTGACGCCTGTCGTGGCGCAGAGGCACAAGCGTGCGACTGTAAACGCGACGAGTTGTGGGTTTGATTCCCACTTCCGCAAATGGAATTCTTCATTTCCTGAGTTTGGTAACAAAGGCAAAGCGCGGCGTTGAGTTCCGCCACTCAGCACGCAATGCCTCAATTCGGCGGAAAGTGAGGAACGGAGTGTCTTAACACTAGGTTCCCTCTGCCTACCCTGCTATATGCGGGATACAGCGTGAAGCTATGTATGTATGTATGTAGTTTCTACTATTGGACAAAATAGCAGCTTCACGCTTTATCTCCCGTGGCAAGGTATTCAGAGAGAACCTAGTGGCGTGACACTCCATTCACTACTTATTATCCGAATTTGACATGGCGTATAAAGGGGGAGAACTTAATGCTGCGGTTTTATCGTATCAGCGCAGAAAAATAAAATAATTTAATTATAAACACTCTCCCGAATCCACAACCAATCACGCATACAGGACGCCCACACACAAGTTGTTCCACAGCGCCCCGAATGGCCTGAAATTCAAATTGTATGCATAATTTCAGAAATGAATAATATTAGTGAAATGGTTCATGAAACTATTTAAAACTTTTCTTAGGCTATCTATTTTGTTTCACTACTTTTACTTTTATTTTTTTTTACCCTTTTTGACGCAGTTTATAATAAAAATATATCAAATTCTAATGTAGTTCTCTATAAACATCATTTAAAAACTTACTCATATGAACTTTACTTTAGTAAGATATACCCAATTATAATTCTGGCTCCATGTTAATTTGACATATAAGAAAAATTAGCTTATATTTTTTTAGCTTCACGCTGTATCCCGCATATAGCAGGGAAGGCAGTTATAAAATTATACACGAGAGAATGTCGCAGAATTGGCTGGCAACGGTTGGGAGCGAGGAGCTGAAGACTCAGGCTTACATTAGGACTATTTCCAGCTGTGGACGTAAATTGAGTAACGACGATAACAGTTGCAGAAAGAAGTATTCGTTTTACGTTACTTCTTGACCTATAAAGAATACAAAAACCTCTAAAGGAACTTAGGCGTTCATTCTTTCTGAGTTTTTAAGTAGAAATTATATAACATATAATTAATCCTATAATTACGTGAGGTCGTTGATTATTTTTTTATGCTTGAATGAATCTAGATAAGACCTCGATTATCTTGTACAATGTACCCAAATTATCAAAATAAAGAAAAAAAAATGATAATATAATAAATTTATCTTATTTAACTCATGACTAATTTAATTACGAAATAGAAATCAAATATTGTCAAAACAAAATGGCGATGTGGACGGCACTTGTTTTTCTGCTTGCTGTGTCGTGGGTGAGTTAGTTTTAAATATTTTTTGTTGGTCTCCTCTATATATTTAATGCTACCTTAGAAAATCAAATAACATGTGATAAAAATTATGGAAGTGCAATTAAAAAAAATATTTTAGTGTATTATATAATTACTCCCACCTCAAAGGCCGGCAACGCACCTGTAGCTCCTCTGGTGTTACACGGGGCCGTGGGCAGTGGGGATCACTTACCATGAGGTGACCCGAACGCTCGTTTGCCTTGTCCTTTCCTTTTTTGAGTAAAAAGTAAAAAAAAAATAAAAAATTTGCGTAATATGATATTTAATAACATTATATATTAATCAAATCAAAAATTTATTGTACATTCTCGCTTATATTTAAAATCAATAGCTGTAATTGTTTATATAGATTTTGTTATTGTTTTCAGACGAGCGCTTCCTCAGGTTTTCAAGAAGTTGGATACCCTGAAGATGTTCGAGGTAACTTTACTAATGATATTTTGTAATTAATAAGTACACGACAAATTCACACCACTCAATGTCAATGTCATGATTTTGGGCGAAGAGTAGAGTTGAGTTCCGCCACACAGCACGCAATGTCTCAATTCGGCGGAAAGTGGGGAACGGAGTGTCTTAACACTAGGTTCTCAGATTCCCTCTGCCTACCCTGCTATAAGCGGGATACAGCGTGAAGCTAAAAAAGTTAGCTTAGTGCCGTTAAAATGGAGAAGGGAGGAATATCATTTTAATTTCTTTTAGTTAAAAAGCTTTCAAAATTAAATAAAGGAACTGGTGTGTAACGAGATCTGACGAGTACTTTTTAAATTATTCGTACTAATTATTCTTTTTATTGCGTTTTCAATTCGATAAGATCGATTTTCTTTTTGGTAATTTTTTTTAGTTTCACGCTGTATCCTCTATATGGCAAGGTAGGCAGAGGGAACCTGAGAACCTAGTGTTAAGACACTCCGTTTCCCACTTTCCGCCGAATTGAGGCATTGCGTGCTGAGCGGCGGAACTCAACGCTGCGCTTTGCCTTGTTACCAAACCTAGGAAATGAAAATACTAAACTTTTACATTTCCTGGAGTGGGAATCGAAGTTAGGCGTTAAAATTTTTATTATTATGTAGTTATAATACATACAGCATAATCATTGTTTTTGTATTTTTTATTTATATATGTATACTAAAGCATTTAATTCACAGGTAGTTCTAGCAGAATTGTCTCAGGATGGGAGGCGAGTGAAGGCCAGATTCCTTACCAACTGGCGTTACGTATAGTTAATGCTTGGGCTAGACTCAGGTCGTGTGGTGCCTCTCTCATCCATCACCGATGGGCACTAACCGCTGGTCATTGTATCGATTTGTTAGTATTTAGTATTATAGTATCTAGATAAATTTATAATAGGCGAATCAAATTTTTTGTTCTTTGCTTCACATTTTTTTCTATTTTCTTTATTTTGGAATATGTTTAATTCTAAATACCTTATTTAATGTCACAATTATACATATTTAGGCAAATTATGAGGGCGAAAAGTATGACAAGTTTTTATAATGTTAATCACACACTTAGGACTAAATATATAACAATGTGCAAGTAGCGGGACTCGCTCCTCTTGGAAACCAACCAAGTGGTCTGAGCACTAAGCCCCGTTGGGTTTTTTACACTTTGTTCTAATATAGTTCCAGAACTCAAATATTAATTTGAGACTATCAATCTCTTGATAGTTTACTTAGGCAATATATTGGTACTTAGTTATAATTCTGGCATAGCTACAAATGCCGGAACCAAAACAAATAAAAACGCGAATATCAAAAAAATGTTTACTTAATAAACCTTAAATCGCACATAATTATAATATAGAATTTACAAAATTTATAATAAATATCTAAAATCTTTTTTTAAATTCACAGCCAAAGAACAATCGTAGTACGTGCTGGAACAGTAGACCTAACTCGGCCAGGTATGATATTCGAGGCCGTTGAGCATATAACCTATCCTCTGTTTATGGATGGCCTGCCATTTGTCCAACGTAATGACATCGGTATCGTAAAGCTGGATTACCATGTCGAGTATTCGAGTGAGTAGACTATGTATTTTCACTTCTCTCCTAACGCGTAAGTAAAGCTTACTACCTTTTGTTTCCCACTGCGCGCTCGCAGATTAAATCTGTAAATGTGGTTGTAGGTATGATTCTGACTTAGGAAAATGATATGTTACAATTATTTTCATTTCCTCGCTCTTGTAAATCACATTCGACGCTCAACAAGCAATGTGCTAAATTCAAGCAATCAGACAATAGAGTGTCCTGACATTAGGTTCTCTCTGCCCGTCCTTGTACGTAGAAACTGCGTGGAGCTTTATAATATCATTGTTTTCCACTGTCCATAACTTAATAGTGTGTCTAGTGTTTAATAAAAAAATAGAAGTTTTCCCTAATGGAAGTTGAAGCTACACCTGCTGAGTTTAGCGATTGGCTTTAACCATATTTTTTGAGTAAGAAGTAAAAATATAAATAAAGTAATATTATTAATTGAGTGAACTTAAATTTAAATTTGCTGTGTATTTTCAGATACCATTCAGCCTATTAGATTGCAGCCAAGCGCACACAAAGATAGAGACTATAGTGGTATTCTTCTGTCTGCCAGTGGTTGGGGATTGAATTGGACTCTCAGTAAGGAGTTTATGTTAAAAAAATTAAATATTAAAACTTAGATCATTAGGTTTTCAAATAAATCCATATGTTTATTAAATCTTAAGGAAAATCATTTGAAACTTTACCTACCAAAGTATTCTAATATATACCAAATAGTATTATGGTTCAGGTTAAAACGGAAAGGCTCTGTCCATGATTGGACTCTTTATTTGTCCTCTACTTTATTTCCATAGTATCCAGGTTTTCTTAGAAGCATTAGAACTTATTTATTATTTATACTATGTACGATTTCGGAATATTATGGAATACAAGAAAACATTTAATAGCAATTGTGCTTCTCGAAAAACACGCTATGTTTTTTAATGATTTATAATTGACCACGGACACATAGTTTGTCCCTTTTGTCACTTATTCTATTATTATCATAGCCCTTTTTTCATAATATGTGGGAAATGAAGAAGGGGGATACGTTTAATCATGTTCATTCTGTCTACTTCACGCCAAGCAGAAGATGAAAGTAAATAACATATTTTGAAGTAATTATTTTTTCTTTTAGATCAAGGCGGTGTCGCACCAGAAGTCCTAAATTGGGTTAATTTAGTTGGAGAAAGTAATGAAAACTGCCTAAGGATATACAACTACAGCAACATCATAGCTGACTCCACTTTATGCGCTGGCCCATATAATGTTTCCAGCCAGTCAACCTGTGATGTAATTATAAAATACTAAATGTATCGCGTTTATTTCGTTTGTGTGGACTATTGGAACTAAAATTTCTTTTTTAACGTTTTTGTTGAAATTTTTTTTTGCCAAACAGCGTTTGATTGTAAACGCAATTTGTTGTGGGTTCGAATCCCAATAGAATGAAATTATTTATTTTATTTATTTCTCCAACACTGTGGTCCGTACATTTTGTTAACTTATTCGATATTATTATTATATTTCTTTTTGTTACTTGATAACGCTTGAAACTAAAACAATATTTGAGTTATTTCTAAAGGAATCCAATATGCTTTAGTCTTAGTCTTGTGGCATTTATAATATTTGTGTAAAAATGAGTTATGTATGGTTCATTTCGTATATAAATTTAGACCTAGTATGTTTGAATGCTGAATGATTGGAATCCGTTTTAGCACTTCAGCAATTTTAGCTATATATATATGTTCTGACGCCGAAAATTTCTCATAGAAATAATATTGAATTTTGTTATTAATACGTTAATAATTTGAACGTAGCTGCGTTTCAGGTTAATTTTAAACGAGGTTGCAGTGATTTATGACGCATATATTAACTTGACCTGTATGTATGTATGTATGTATGTATGTGTATGTAACGGGATCTTTGAACTTGATTCTACCATTTGAACGAACAGATTAATTCAAAACATTGTATACCTAATTATTGAGAACCGATGACAATAAATATATATAAAAAAATAAAAACCACGCTTTTTGATAATAAATATAGTGAAAAGAAAAAAAAATATTATTTATTAAGCGGATAATATTTCTAAATATTTTTATATTTTAAAATGTTTACTTGCTGCACTGTTTTTTGGAGTCCAAATTGCTTGAAAACTTGCGTCTGGTTCCTGTGACAATATTTTCGTAGCACGAACCTACCGTCCTTGCCAGGATGATGTAAATAATTTTAACCACTTGCGTTAAAACGACGTGCCACGCAACATCGAAACACTTTTGTCTTTATCGCTTGTTATATTGTATCGCACAGGGTCGCAATCCTGAAAATTATTCGTAGCTCAAGCAGCTACACTGGTTCCTTTAAGTTTATTTTTTAATAATACTTACTCAGGAGGCTAATCATAGTTGTGAAATAATTTTTAAAGTTGTAGATTTGTTGTAGATTTCCAAGTCGATGGTAGATGTTCCGGTAAGACAATACTGACACTTAAATGTTACTTGATGATTTGGATGTTTTGAATAATAAATGTTTTCATTTTGATTTTGATTTAACAGGGTGACAGCGGAGGTCCTCTGGCGATGATAGATGAAGATGGGAAACCTACTTTAGTAGGTGTCGTCTCGTTCGTGTCAAATACTGGCTGCCATACGCCTTTCCCAGCTGGTAAGTTGTTAACTAATGTCCGTAATGTAAATTATCTTCTTTAATCTGTATATATGCGTTGATTATAGGTTAAATTCCCAAAAGAGCAGAGAAATTATAATTTAAATTTAATAGTATTAAATTTAATAATTTAACTCCTCCTTTTAAGTGGGGATCGAACCCACAACCAAATACTGCATAACAATGGCTTCAAAGTGAAGATTTAAATATTTTGATTTAAATATTTTGATTGGGTGAAAAGTGGAAATCGATCGATAATCGTATACTAGATTTTCTAAAAGATCTTTTAATTAGTATAAATCTATATATTTCAGGTTTCATCCGTCCAGGCTATTATCTTGAATGGATACTAGAAGTAACTGGAATCAATTTCGATTGGGACCCCGAATCGATCAAAAAAATTGAAAATAACAGCCAATAAATAACAATAAAAAATAAATACAGGCTTAAATTATTAAATGTTTTAATCAAAATTTATATAATAAAAACATGATGATATACTTAGTTACCTTTGGTACCTTTTATAATATATTAGCTGTTCCCGCGACTTCGCTCTCGTGGGGTCAATGGCAGTCTCTTTTTTTTAACTTCACGCTGTATCCCGCATATAGCGGGGTAGGCAGAGGGAACCAGACAAGATAGTGTTAAAACAATCCATTCTCTTTCAACATTTCCGTTCCCCACTTTCTGCCAAATTGAGGCCTTGCTTGTTGAGTGGCGGAACTCAACGCCGCGCTTTGCCTTGTTACCAAACCCAGAAAATGAAAATACTAATATTTCCTGGAGTGGGAATCGAATCGTCTATATGCGTTAATTTGAAGTAGCTAAGTTTTCAATATTTTTGAACAACAATCATGTATATATTTTTTAATTAATTTATTTATTTTTAATACTATGCCCTTTTTAAGATCTCTAATATTATAAGTACAAAGTACAATTTTAATTGGTTGAGTAATTTTGCCGTGAAAGCGTAACAAGCAACTAAACATTCACGTTTATAATATTAAAAGGGATACTAGCTGTATTTTGTAACTTCATTTGTAGTAAGTATTGAATTAAAATTTTCTACAAAATTTTTACTTTTATTGATTATTTAGCATCCTACCCACCACCAAAATCCTCGTTCTTCTTGTCCTACTAAACTTCGAGACATTGTCGACTGAGTGGCGAATTTGAACGCCACGATTTATTTTATCAGCAGAGAAATGTATATAATTTAAATATTACTTTTTTCCACTCAGATTCCTTCGAGAATCGAACAGACGAGCCTCTATACGCAAATAAGTTTAGGTAAATATTTATAGTTTGCAAAATATAATATGTTAAAATACTTAAATATCTTTGAATTTTGAACCTGTAACTTCAGTCTAGTGGCCAGTCTATAATAAATACTCTCTTGCGCCAAGAAATCAAGCAATATGACCTAATCACAAACAATAAAAATGGGTTTACGAGCAATTCAGTCGTCTCTATAATGCTTGGAATTTTCTTGTTGAATAAAAATTGTAAAGCTCAGGCAGTTCCACGCTTTATCCTTCGTAGCAGAGTAGAGAGAGAGAGCCCAGTGTCAAGATACTCTGTTAGTCACTGTCTGCCTGGATTTGAGATATTGTGATCTACGTGGCGGAATTCAACGCTACATTTTGTCTTAGAAGAGCGGGGAAATGATAATAATTTAAATCATTGCCCGTGTGGAAATCGAACTCTAAATCACCCGCGCTTACTGTAGTACGTTGGCCCACTGCGCTACAATGCAATGACTTCAACTATATTGTTTCCTATGTGTTTTAAAAAAAAAAAAATTCTATATGTTTAAATAAAAATTTAAATTATAATATTAATACGGTATTCAATTTTTCGTTTTATGGTACTCTACAGCTATGAAAAGGTTTGCTTTGTAAAAAACAAATTTATGAAATATGAATACGAAAAAAAAAATACAAATAAAAGTTATTTTGTATTTCCTAAATCCATTAGTAAATTGAGTAACGGCAAAGACTGTACTCTATGCAGCTTTATCATAACACATACTTAACAAAATATTACACAGGAATATTACTAATAATATGATTAAGTTAAGTTAAGTAATCTTATGTTACGATGTTTAAATTATTAAAAAACAATGGACAGAATAACCTGACCGCACTTTTAATTTGTGTCAAGCGTACTCACAAAGAAAAGTAAAAATAGGAGCAAGAATCTGTCATACGGCGCCGTATTGCAGTGGTTGTTACGCGCATGCGTGTGGGAGCTGTCAGCATTGAAAATTTTATTTCCCGGGAAATCTTTAACAGGAAATTTTATAAATGTAATTATAGGATACATTTATAGGATTTGCTTTATTGTACATCATAATTCAGCGCTTTTGATTTTAACCTCTGTATATATAGCCACTCATACTTTTTACGTGATCTTCCTTTAATGACTTGGAAATGTTGTTCTTCAACCGAGGATTCCCCCTATCCTTGTTTTTTTATTCTTTATGGTTTAGTTTCGCTTTTGTCATGTAAAGTAAACAGAAAGGATTTAGTAGTAAATAACAAATAATAGTACTGCAGCGTTTCCCATTTGCCGGGTCGCGACCCGGTACCGGGCCATGAAAATAAATTAACGGGTCATAAAATTCCCATTGATAGATTTTAGGTTATCTTGTCGTCAAGAATACGTAATATTCTTGACGACACGCTCATCAAGCTATATTTTTTTTAATGTCTTTTGTCACAACTTATCAATATGAAGCTGGGTTTTCAACATTAGTTAACCTTAAAAATAAGCATAGAAACCGACTTGAAGTGAAACCAGACCTTAAAAAATAATACTTTTAACTTAAACTTAGTGACCAAATAGACGATACTGAAGTATATAGCACTAATAAAACCTTTTTATTATTAATAAATGTGTATTATTGGTCAAGAAGGGGCAGTGTAAAAATACCAGGTCATGGCAGAACAATTTTTGGGAAACACTATTAAGTTTAGTAGTAAGGAAATAATTATTAAGTTGCCAGCTTAAATAATAAAATATACGGACTCATAAGCTTATTAAGTAATTTATGAAATTATACTGCATATGTATAGATTCTTAGTAAAAATAAAATAACAAAGAAACATATATAGCTAGCAAAAGGTAGGGGCCAAATGGCCGTAGAGAATATAATAAATATAAAAAAAAAACCAGACAAAATTAATTAAAGTCAAAATTTGAAAAATATTTCATCTTATTTCATCAATGCCATTGTAATTAAATCTTTGCCAACATGTAGTACAACTATAAACTTATTTTATACTTTTGCTTAGATTAATTATAAGCTATATCATCATGGTAAAAAAATAGCAATCCATGATAAAAACAATATACATAATAACAAAATAAAATCAATATGTTTTTATTTTCCCTTCAATCAAGTTATTCTCCACCATCTAGCAACACAGACACATCGTTTGGCGCGCGCGCGAAATAACCCCTCAAATAATGATGGCGGCCGGTCGCGCGCGCCTCGCGTACTGAATATTCACATTCCCTATATAAATATAAAATAGTGTTATAATAATAATGTTATTATTTTAGTTAGGTGGCGGATATTTTTGTGAATTGTGTTTCAATTTTGTGTGCATGAGTGGTCCCAATGGATTGTTGGGCAGTGCGCGGGACGAGGGACGCCACACACCGGCCAGCACGGAGCAGCTAACGTTAGTATTACGATTTAATACTACATTAATATATGAAAATATATTACAAAACAATTAACCCCGTTGGCATCCGGTACCTAGAGCGGAATTATTCTAAAATGGATGGACAATAGAGAACACTGTCTTGATACTAGAGATTCTGTCTGCATACCACGCTGAATGCGGTAAAATAATAAATGAAAAAGCATTTCCTCTATATATGTATTGTTACTTGTAATAGAAATGCTTTTTGTAAGTATTTAGCAAATCGACAAAATTTCACATAACACAGCACCACACCTCCAAGCATGGTGGCATGTCGAAGTATTTCCAATAGAAATATTTTTTACTCTTATACCCAAGAAAAAGAGAACCTAGTGTCAAGACACTGCGTTCTCCACTTTACGTTAATAACAAGGATATCAATTATTACCTTATTAATTTAACTTTATAAATTACGCATAATAAAATATCCAATTATTTTATATATATATACTGCGTCGTGTAGTAAATATTTACAAATTATTATAATATAGATTAAATATTATTTAAACGAAATTTAAATAAAAATGTTTAAAATTTAGGCCACAGAGTAATAATGAAACCTTAAAATATCTTAAAAAAATTATTGTTTTAAAATATTAATAAAATATAGCACATATTTGGTGGGAAAACATAAACGTGTTTATTTTGCAACTGGAAAATGTACTATATATTTGCAATTATTGCAATAATTTTTTACTGTTTTTAGCAATAAAAAAGAATAAATTTTGCAAAATCGATTATAGTTTAAAAATATAAATATCGTCTTTGTATGATTATTAAAATAATAATATAAATATGAAACTATTTACATGCATCAAGACTCTCGTAGGGTAGCGTCTGTTTCTATACCCACTAATGGGATCAATAATATTAATTTCTTCCATAAATTATTTCTATTTCCCTGCTTTGGTAAGAGACAGCGTTGGGTTCCGGTACTCAATACGAAATTTCAGAATTTCATATTTTTTACTCTGTTTCTTTTATATATTTACACTTACCGATAAATTATGATAAGCACTCTGAATCCAATGTCTCATTTTGCTTAATTTAAGTGTGATTTCCAATACCACGTTTAATACTCAAGCTTACTCTTGTACGTTTTGCGGTATTTAGAATAAATAATAGATTAAGTTATAATTAGGTAAGGTTACTATTTTCATTTCTCTGCTAATACAAAATGCGGTTTTGAGTTTCGCCACTTAGCACACGCAATGTCTCGAATTCGGGCGGAACGCGGCGATCGGAATGTCTAACCACTAGATTTTTTTTTTAACTTCACGCATTATCCCGCATATAGGGGTAGGCAGAGGGAACCTGAGAACCTAGTGTTCCTTCTCTTGCAACAATTCTGTTCCCCACTTTCCGCCGAATTGAGGCATTGCGTGCTGAGTGGCGAAACTCAACGCCGCACTTAGCCTTGTTACCAAACCCAGGACATGAAAAAACTAACATTTCCTGGAGTGGGAATCGTACCCACAACCTGTCGCGTTTACAGTCGCACGCTTGCTGCGCTACGACAGGCGTTTGACACTAGATTCTCTCTTATTATTCTACTATGCGATAAAACGTAGAGATGTTAACATAAGTTATAAAAAACCCAAAGAGAACACGCTTATAATAATTTTCTTATTATCGTGTTGCTCCTAGTAAGGTTTCATGTTTTAAAAATATTTTATTATATACATCATGGGATCCGGACGCGTGTGTAAATATTCAAGCAAAACAGATGCCACGAAGTGGATCTATATCTGTTCTTTCAATTTTGTAACTAATAAAATAACTTAATCTATGTTATAGATTTTACAAAAAAGAGAATATGCTATGACACAGGCAAAGCGGTTTGTACTCAACTGACACGCTCGAAGCGCCTTTAACGAATTGAACTGAACGTGTTATGTGATAGAATAACATCTGACTTTGGAGAAACGGATTAAAAGAAATATTTTAATTAAAAATATAGTAGGCGCGGCGCAGTAGGACAGCGTGAAACTATTAATGCGTTTGGTTGTTGGTTCGATTTCGAGGGATTGATTATACTCGTATTTAAATTACTTTCATTTCTCCATCTGGAAACATAAATCGTGGCATTGAGTTCCACCCATACAATGCATACATACAATGTTTGAGACATTTGAGTGGTAAGCGGTGAACAGAGTGTCTTGACATTAAGTTCTTACTCATTATGCTGTTAGGCAGAATAAAGCGTGAAGCTATAAAATATCAATATAAGTCAGAGGCTAAAATTCAAGGGAACATGCTGTTTCAATAACAGGCCGTAGAGTTAGGACTTGACAATATTTATATAATTAAAAAGTACTCAATAACTGTAGTTATGAAGTACAAATATTGAAACCTGCACGTCGCGCCACCTTAAGTGATTTTAAACTTGATTTCGATGCGCCACCCGAAGAAGATATAATGTAATAAGAGATAATCGATTGACACAGTGCTAACTATATCCATTTCAAAATTATTGGTTGAATTAAGTGTCTGAGTTAGCTACACGGTTCTCACATAGTAGTCAGAGAGAGCCCTGTATCAAGACCGAATTCGAAACATTGTGTGTATGGTGGAAGTCAACACCGTTCTTTGTCTATACATTTACATTTTTATAATAAACTAATTGCTTCCTACCACTTCGTTAGCATAAACTTTATACCCTTTCCACGCTAATTCTGCGTATCAACAGTTTTCATGGAAAATAGGGACTAAGATCATGAACTTTTACTATGGCATATAATCATGTCCCGGATGGAGACCGAACTCATAACCATCGCTCTTATAATCAGGCGCTGTCATCAGAAAGATGTCCATCAAGCTGAACATTTTTGTAAAGGCACCACACTTTCTTATTTCTAATAGGTTAGGTGGACTATTTAGTTTTTTCTATCAGATGTTCCAGATTTTTATATTTTTTATGTCAATGGAAAATGCTCATCGAGTTCAATCAGCCTTGATGACATTTGTTAAGGCGCTGTTTGAATTCAATGAAAAAAATCTGTGATGGTCATATTCCGATATGTCCATAAGTGTAATTATTAGATATGAGCGCTATAGTGTTGATGAAAATAATACTCATTTTTGTTTGTAGGTTTCCGTTTTGATAATATAAAGTGGTCTGTACTAATGTTGTATTATTGCATTCCTTGAAATTTATCATGTACATGAAGTTCTATACGCGAGAGGAGAAGTTGGTATTACAAATAAAGAATATGATGATTTATTCATCGTACACTCTTGTGAAAGTAGTCCTGGTAATGTACTATCCTACATGAACCGCACTTTTGTTATCGATTATTTATTTCTATTTTTTTAAATTTCCTTATCATAAGATTAGTGTAATTTTTTTATTATATATATACTAAGTCAAAACACTAAATTCAAGCAAGCAACACCAGATAATATTACTAGTCATACTCTACACGTGGAACGGACTAACATTTGATATAAATCTATTTTACGTACAAGGAAGCCATATCGTAATTGGTGATTCGATATAAAGTAAGGCTTCCATGAAATACAAAGCCATTTTAAATTTTCAACCCTTATTTGTTATCCCCTTACTGTCTAATCCTTTATTTCTGCTTAATACTAATTCAAGGTATTTAGACACTGATATCTACTGTACTGATGTCTTTGTGGCGCAATGGGACGTCGTTTGACTGTAAATATGATTGGTTCTGGGTTCGATGCCCATTAGTGGGATTGAATATATTTAATTATTATCCTGTTCTAGTATTTCTAGTATAGTAGTATATAAAGTGTACGTTTAATACAACTGGTCTACATAAATCGTTTTGATTTTGGGTGGAAAGTAGAAAGTGTAATGTTTTGACATTACCTTCTTAGTACTAAGTGGTAAAAAACGTAAAGCTGCGAAAAAAATATATATGTATGTTTCTCTTTTTATTTTTTTAAATTTTTTTTTTCGTTCTCGCTGTATCCCGCATATAGCAGGGTTGGCAGAGGGAACCTCAGAACCATGCCATGTTACCATGTTGCCAAGTAAATGAAAATACTAAACTTTTACATTTCCATTACATACATATTGGAGTGGGAATCGAACCCACAACCTGTCGCGTTTACAGTCGCACGCTTGTATCTCTGCGTCACGGGCGCATTATTTAGTTTAGCTTTTAATAAGGTTCGGTTTGTTTATTTTATTTTTACTTCCGGTCTCTTTATTAGAAGCGCAGAGAGAACCTGTTAAGACATTCTTACTTTTGGAAACAACAAAATAAAAATGAAAATATTTTTTAAATATGTATTCCGGAATAAGAAACATAACTGCTACCGTTTTGTACATAATGAGACATTTATGAGTAGCGCAACGATGACATCTCATTGTTTACTACAAGTTAATGAAAATTGAAGAGAGTAATAAAATAAAAAACCTATCTATAGGTGGGTTTTGCGCTTATTACTTCAGAGATAGCTGAGATAACAAGGTTTGAAGCCTTGTTTAGGATAAACATTTATGTAATAATTATCCACTTTTTATCGGCAATCAAGTCATTTAATGTTGGAACTCAACGTCACGCTGAGTCTTTCGAGTACGGAGAAATGAAAAATGTTTCTATATAATAATTGCCTCGAGTAAGAATCAAACCCAAAACTTCCAGATCTACTTTATTTATTAGCTGATATGCACTTTGATAAGTATATTTCTAACGGAGTGTAGAGAATCACTAAGAGAGGATTACTCGACATTTCTACGAAAACGGAAAAAGGAAGATGAGATTTAAGATTCTATAGCCCACGCAAACGAAATCGCAGGATACCGCTGGTGTACTCCACGAGAGAAAAACGTTTTATTTTCTTAGTACTTACAGTCAATATACGTCGGAAAGGCTCTGAATGAAGTAGTTAAACACTAAGATCTGGAATATAAATGGATCGACAACACTTTTCTTATAAGTTATAACTATAGGTAATTGTTAATAATTAACGCCTGTCGTGGCGCAGAGGCACAAGCATGCGACTGTAAACGCGACAGATTGTGGGTTCGATTCCCACTCAAGGAAATGTAAAATTTAGTATTTTCATTTCTTGGGTTTGGTAAGAAGGCAAAGCGCGGCGTTGAGTTCCGCCACTCAACACGCAATGCCTCAATTCGGCGGAAAGTGGGGAACGGAATTGTTGAAAGAGAATGGAGTGTCTTAACACTAGGTTCTCTGGTTCCCTCTACCTATCCTGCTATATGCGGGTTACAGCGTGAAGTTAAAAAAAATTGCTTAACTGTACCAGAAATCACAATATTTGTAGTATATGAGACGAATCGTGAATCGTGGTGCACAAAAATCGTTATCCGCTCTGGTAAGAGAAGTACGGCGTTGAGTTCCACTATTCAACGCAGTATTGAAATCGGATGAAAAATGGAAAACGTACAAGTCAGGGTAGTACTAAGTTTTCTCTACCTACTCTGCTATGCGGAAAAAAATGTGAAGTTAAAAAATATACAATCCATGATTCAATGGCTTTATTACTGTCAATAATAAAATGACAAACATATAAAATGACAAGTGTCTTTAACTTGTTTTAGATGATATCTTAGTTTTTTATGATATATTTGTCCTTGCCATTTTTTCTAGTTTGCTTCTGTAATACATTTGTAATGAGACTTTATTGGATTGTTTAAGCTTTGTTTGAAGATTAAAAACATCTTTCCATAGAATTAAAACTCTATTATCACACGAACTACATATTTTATTAGCAACGTCTATATCACTTTACAAAAATGTATATTAAGCACTTGTTAGTGCGTGTAATATATATTTTTTAATTTAATATATTCTAACTTTTTCGTATAAAAAAAAATAGTTTCTTGTACTTCTTCTCTATATAAATTTATACTATACCAAATTTCATTTTTCTATGTTCGCATACCTTTACAACAGGTTTGTTAGGCAAACTTTAATTGTTAGAGTAGAGCAATGCATTGATTGTTCATATATGTTTGCTAAATCAATCTACTCCATCAAGCGTAGGCGGGAAATGGAAAAGGGATTACCAATAGATGGTACCCTCCATTGACTAGTATTTGCGTTATACGAAAATTGTTTTTTTATATTTTTGATTTATTTTTCATTTCACATTTTATTATGACTATCTACTTATATTCATATCTATTGTTTTTTTTATTTTGAATAATAACAAACATTATAAAAATGTTATACTATGTCACTCTTTCGTAAAGGCGTGTTTGTCTCTTTTTGTGTCGGTTTTCCGTTACATTGAGTTTCTAATCACAACAATTCTAAAAAAGAAAATCAAAGCTTCAAAAGAATATCCAATATTTGTTATGAATAAACAAGCCGTAGCTGTATGACAATATGTGTAGGAGTAAGGAAAATGTTTCACATGTTGATTTAATTGGCAGGACACTTCGGTCAACACGAGGATGTACAAAACTGGTCTTGTCCGGTGTTTTTGATCGACTCATTTGAATTTAAAACAGGATGACCTTAAAGGTATTGCTATAAATCCATAGTTAAACTATGATACTTAAATGTGTTAATGTTGCACCGTCATGGTGCAGTATGTAAGTTTGTTCGATTGCTGTAGGTTCACAATCGTTTTTCTACCTTCTCTCAAAGCAGGGTAGACAAAATAAACCTAGTGTAAACGCACTCTGTTCTCCACTTTTAGCTCGAATCCGAGATATGACTGGATCAATAGAGGAACTCAACGCCGCGTTTTATCTTACCAGAACATAACAATCGTATCCGACGTAGGAATTATACCTACTTATATATGAAAAGAACAGGCTGTTCTCAGTAAAACTGCCTTCCGAGCCGGTCGTAGTTTCCGGTTGGACTGACGATATTGACATTTTCAACTGACTTGGAAAAAGGAGGAGGCACCCAATTCGACTGCATTTTTATGTGTGTTACCACATAACTTTTTATATAGCTTAACATATATAGCACAACATCTGATGTGGCCCCTGTTAAATTTAATTAAGACTACTTTTTAATCCATTTTATTTAAAGTGACTTCACGGTTTATCACTTACATAGCAAGATAGGCATAGGGTACCTGAAAACCTAATGTCATGTAAGACACTCCGTTCTCTTTTAATATTTCTGTTACTCACTTTTCGCTCAATCGAGGCAAGGCGTGGTAAATGGCGGAAATCAATTTATATTTTCATTACCTGGAGTGGAAATCGAACCCACAACCTGTCATGTATACAGTCGAGTCGCTTGTGCCTCTACGCCACGTCAGGCCTCAGGCTTGTTTTTTGTTAAAATTTTAATTATTATGTTAATTAACAATTTGAAAATGCTTATAATAGCATATTTAAAAAAAATAATATTTTGATCACATTTCACAATATACGATATGAATCTCATTAAAAGAGCTACATCTAAAATGAATAATGATCTTGTTAAATTCGTAGTTATTGCACGCTTATAAAGACAAAATGCCTTATATGGCACCGACAGAGACGTATTCAGCTGGATCATTTTAGAAACAATAATCATGTAATTGAAGTATAAATTGCAGAAAACAAATAAATTATTATGTCATGATCTTCGTCATGTTTATTTAAGATGTATTTAATCATTTAATTCTTGTGCAGACTATGACTAAGAAAAATTCTTAGCTGAGCAGTAAATTACTGACTCACATCAAACTTATCAACATAAGATTACTTTTTTATGTTTTACTCACAAGTATAAGTATAAAAACGTTATGTTTTTATGATGCAATTTAAATGACCAATTAATTCAATAATCCACACTAATATTATAAATGCGAAAGTAACTCTGTCTTTCTGTATGTCTGTCTGTCTGTTACCTTTTCACGTCTAAACCACCCAACCGATTTTGCTGAAATTTGATATGCAGACAGTTTGCATTCATGAGAAGGACATAAGCATATTATTTTTTGGAAATTCAACCCCTAAAAAGTTACAAGGGGTGGCAAAGTTTGTATGAGAAAAATATGTTTATTGCACATTTTTGCATAAAACTTTGAATTAATGCTTTTTGGTATAAATGATGAAACACGTATTTCAGGGTTTTTCGAAATTCACCCCCAAAGGGGGTGGCTAAGTTTGTATGGCAAATTTAATTCTATTGAAATATTTTGCGTGACACTGAAATAATGCTCTGCAATACAAATTATGAGATACTTACTAATATTATAAATGCGAAAGTAACTCTGTCTGTCTCTTACGCTTTCACGCCTAAACCACTGAACCGATTTTGGTGAAATTCGGTATGAAGATAGAACTGAACTTGGGAAAGGACATAGGATATTTTTAATCGCGAAAAAAAGGTGTAATGTAAGATTGTTCAACTGTTTACAACTTTCACACCTAAACCACTTAACCAATTTTGACAAATAGTCTAGACCTTGGGAAAGACTATAGATTACTCTTTACCATGTCACGCGATATAACCGAATTCCACGCGGGCGAAGCCGCGGGCGGAAAGCTAGTATAGCAATAAAAAATCTTCGTTGCACAGTAGTATTTAACTATGTCAGTAATAGTTGTAGGTTTGTTTCTCACTTGCTTTACTTACTTACGTCTCAAACGATAACATTGAATATTGATCAGTTTGTCTAGTACTTCATGTACTCTCTTAAATACAAAAAAACTAAAAATATGATATAAATCTATTGAGTGAAAATAATAATATTTTTTTCTAAAAACGCTTGTTTTTCATGGTGTAATATCCTTTCGTTTGATATCGATATACTACACACCCACGCTTCTTTCACGAAGATATCTAATTGGTTATTTTATTGCGGCAGCCATTTTGGATTTAAAACAAAACTGACTATATAATTGCCTTGTCATTATAACTAAAGATTTATTCGAAATTTCAGTATAATCGTCCTCTGAGAATTAGCCATCCTAGCGCAGTGGGACAGCGTTTGACTGTAAACGCGACTGATTGTAGGTTCGATACAACTCGGGGGATATTTAAATTATATTCATTTCTCCGCCCTGGTAAGACAAAGCACAGCGTTGAGTTTCGGCGCTTAACACGCAATGTCTCAAATTCGGGCAAAAACCGATGAACGAGTGTCTCACTAAGTTCTTCTGGCTATTCTGCAGCGCAAGATAAAGCATGAGTTGTAAAAGAAACATATTAATTATTTTACTTATTACTAAACATTAACATATTGTATGTCAAATTATTCTATGGATATTTGTAGTTGTACTGTTAACTATGAAATTGCCAATTAGTAAAGGCCGGTACTGATTGGTGCATTTTGGTTGATTAATTGTTAGAGTGTTCTATATAGGCTTTACGTTATTGCCTTAGTTTATTTAGTGTATCTATATAAATATGTATTTGATATATTTTGTTTTTGAGATCATCGTAGCAATGAGAAAGGTATCGTCTAACTACAAACGCGATTGGTTTTGGATTCGATCTCTACATTGGGAATTTAAAATATTTTCATTTCGTCGCTCGTGTATGATAAAACAGTGTTGAGTTTGAATTCGGGTGGAAAAGTGGAGAACGGAGTGTCTTGAGATTTTCTCTCATTCTGTCGTGCAGGAAAAGTTGAAACAAAAACATATATTTGAAAAATGATTTTATCGAAATTTAAATGTTATATGTATGTATATGAATTGTTATGAGTTCATGGCATGAAATCGCTTAACCCAAAATTCTGATTTTGCTAAAAACGTAGCAACAAAAACATTTTTCATATATAGGTTACATGTCATATCCAGAAAGCAATGTTAGATAGATGTCCTATTTGAACAACAGAGTCTTTTTGTGTAACATGTACATTACATTAGTAGGTACGTAATGAAAAATTTTCGGAAATTTGGCATTGTTAATTTTTTTATGAAAAAGTACTGAAAGCGAACATCTTTTATAATAATGATTTAGAAATATATTTATATATTTTTAACTTCACGCTGTATCCCGCATATAGCATGGTAGGCAGAGGGAACCTGAGAACCTAGTGTTAAAACACCCCGTTGCCGACTTTCTGCCGAATTCAGGCATTACGTGCTGACTGCTCAGTGGCGGAACTCAACGTCGAGATATATATTAAATTAATAAATATTACACTACCGTATGTTTGACGTACAATTTTGTATAAAGTAACTTACACGACGCTACAGCAATGCTTACAATTCAGATTTTAACAAAAAAGAAAGCCGACTATAAATAAAATGTATTAAAAAATAACATTATTACGAATAACTTAAAGATTACTTGACAGATCTTGTAATAATAATATTCTTTATTTACAATCTTACATAATAGATTACCTTATTTAATATAATATAGTTTTACTTATTTAACTAACGCCTCGTCGTGGCGCAGAGGCACAAGCGTGCGACTGAAAACGCGACAGGTTGTGGGTTCGATTCCCACTCCAGGAAATGTTATTTTTTTCATTTCCTTGGTGTGGTAACAAGGCAAAGTGTGGCGTTGAGTTCCGCTACTCAGCACGCAATGCCCTCAATTCGGCGGAAAGTGGAGAACAGAATTGTTGCAAGAGAACGGAGTGTCTTAACACTAGGTTCTCAGGTTCCCTCTGCCTACCCTGCTATATGCGGGATAATGCGTGAAGTTAAAAAATAAATAAATAAATAAATAAACTGTCTGCCACCAGCACTAGAAGATTGTCTTGCTTTTCAGCATAGTCCACCCCCAGAGTTTGCTACAGTCTATTCCAGGTAATATCCACTATTCTCCGGAGGTGGTCTTTCCATCCACGACGTTGTCTGCCTTTCTAGCCAGATCTTAACTAAGTTTAAATGGGACCACATCAGAAGTATGAGCACTATATAAAAAAGTCGTTAAATTGAGAACCTACGTCTTTTTAAGAAGTCGGAAAAAAATACGCTTCAACAGGTTAACTAGTATAGATTAAAATGAAAATATAACAATTTTCTGTGAATTTTTTGCGATGCACACGAATAAAAGTCACTAATTGGTGTTACGTTTCAGTAGGATGTCAGCATAAAATTATATTTTTTGTTAGCTTTACGATTTTTTTTCGTATCCTGCAACATGGATAGAAAAAAACTAGTGTTTTTCTTTAAATATACGGTAACGTTGACACTTACTATTTTTTTGTTTGTATTTATCATTTATTATGTTTTATTCGTTAACTTTATTTTAATAGAAATGATTGTTTAAGAGAGTTTTTGTTTTATTTATGGTTACAATTATAATACAACATACATACATAGCTTCACGCCGTATCCCGCATATAGCAGGGTAGGCAGAGGGAACCTAGTGTTATGACACTCCGTTCCCCACTTTCCGCCGAATTGAGGTATTGCGCGCTGAGTGGAGTCGTTATTGCGAGAAGTTTTTCTGAAATTCTTACTACTGTTGAAACGAGACAAAACAAGATTTTACGTTTAGCAGAAAATGTGAAAATAATGTGTTTAATAAAATCCACGCAACCAAAGTTTTTATGATAATTTAAAGCCTGAGAATAATTTCTTCTTTCATTACCCGAACTGACACAAATACAGCTTATTCTCATACAAAAGCTGAACGTCTGTTAACACAATTTGTGTCATTGTTTACATTCCTATTTCTATTTAGCTCTCTAATAGAGATATATAGATAAGGGGAAAAGTTATACATTTTTTAACTTCACGCTTTGCCCCGTAAAGTAGGCAGGCTAGGCAAAAAGCATTTAGTAATTACTCACTCCGTCGTTTGTCCGTCTGAATTTTAAATAATCTTCTTACCAAAGCGGGGAAATGATTTTTTTTATGGATAACAGATGGCAAACGAGCAGTTGGACCACCTGATGATAAGTAGTTGCCTTCGTCCATGAACATCTACAACTCCACAGATGTTGTAGATGCGTTGTCAACCTAGAGGATACAGATGAAAGGAGAGGACAATGTAGTAGTCCGCTATCGGAACCACCACATTTTGGGGAAAAGATGGGTGGGAAAGGGGAAAAACCTGGCTTAGATGCCATCGAACCGGAACACATCATAAGATATTTGGCGGTTCGTCTTTGACATGATAGTGGTCGCGAGCCAGACGGAGGACGAACTTCGTACCACCAAAAATACTGAGATACCCGCCTCTTACGGGACGCTACCCAGCGGCGGAGGGGAATTGTATTCTAACCCCGTCCCCTCACAAGGAAAAATAATTAAAATATAATCATTCTCTCGAATCGGTTCCCTTGGTATCGAATCCACCATCGCGTCCACAGTCAAACGTTTCACTGTGGCACGGTGACCCTTTTTTATTATAAAGCATTAGTTTTGTTTTTATTAGTTTGGCATTCATACTGTGTAAGCTTGTAAAAGTTTTGCTTTGAATAGGGACCCCTCATATGAGCTTTGTCAATAATTACATTGTAGAGCGTACGTTGAATCAAGTATGTTTCATAAATGGAAATATAAAGCAAACATTTTCATTTCATTGTTTTAATAGAATGGAATTATCAATCTCTCAAGTGACTATAATATAGAAGCTTCACGCTTTATCTCGCACAGCAGGATAGCCAGATAAGAGAGAACGTAGTGTCAATACATTTCGTTAGCTGCTTTCCGCCCGAATTCTTGACTTATCTTTTAAGTGGCGAAACTCAATGCCCCCCTTAATCTTACCAGAGAGATATGAAAATAATTTAAATATAATCATTCCTCCGAGCGGGAATCTAACCCACAACCAAACGTGCTTATGGTCAAAGGCTGTCCCACTGTCCCACGGTCCCACGGTGGCTTCCCCCTCTTTTGCAGCTTGTATGTTGTTTTGCACAAAAGTATATGCAAAACACATGGTATTGCGTACACACACTTAATATTTCATCACCTAATATTTATTTAATTACTTTTAAGGTCTTCGTCCGACTGTAAGCGCGTTTGATTGTGGGTTCGATTTCCAGTAGGGAAAACTGAATGTTTTGACACTGGATTCTCTTTGACTACCCTGCTATGCGGGATAAAATGTAAAACTATACATACATACAAACATACATAGCTTCACGCAGTATTTTGCATATAGCAGGATAGGCAGAGGGAACCTAGTGTTAAGACACTCCGTTCCCCACTTTCCGCCGAATTGAGGCATTGCGTGCTGAGCTGCGGAACTCAACGCCGCGCTTTGCCTTGTTACCAAACCCAGGAAATGAAAAATTCCATTTCCTGGAGTGGGAATCGAACCCACAACCTGTCGCATTTGCAGTCGCACGCTTGTGTCTCTTCACCACGACAGGCGTTAAAAAACTATATTAAAATAAATTTTACATACACTACCAAACTATTATAAATATTCATTTTCTACACTGCTTTTCCATGTAAAGTTGCTACCACATAAACTACATATGCTAAATTTTTAACTCCTCCGTCCGCATGATTTTCGTAAAAGGGTTGAAAAAGTTATATTAATATTATTGTTATTATTTCAAATATATTTTATTAAAAACTGTTTAATAATAAAAATTGTATCAATCAGTTAAGCTTAGTAAAACTGAAAATCTATATAAACTATAATTGCCAAATTTCATGCTGCTCCGTTCGCGTAATTTTCGTAAAAAGGGGTACAAAATTATTGCTTCACGTATTTATATATAGATAAATTCTTAACCACTGTGATACATTTATTTATTTATCTTGTTTTTAAGACGTTTCTTAGTCGTGTTTGTTTGATCTGATTAAAGAAAACGCGGTGCAAGTTTCATCAGATCGTTACTTTTATAAAGTCAGCGGAAAATGAAGAGAGTACTGTATAGGGATAAAAATTAAATAAATAACAATAACGATTAAATAAATTTGTTTTTAAATTTTATTTTATCTTCGTTATCCATTTCCAATTTAGGTCAATTTGCGTTCTATTAAAATAGTAGGCAGATATGTGAATTGACCTACCACCTAAAATCATTTATCCCATTAGAGCAGAAATATGTAGTATTAGAAATAAGGTACATTTAGGGTAACCCATAATAATTAAGACTATTTAAATTGAATACTTTTTGTAAATATATCTGAAGCCAAAGAGTGGTTCAGAAGCTATTTATTGGATCGGCAACAATACGAGCTATGTATAAGCTAATGACAAGTCATCTTCATTTTGCTCTACCTCTGGAGGTATTCCCCAAGGTGGTGTTCATTTTTTCTCTGCAATGCTTCGTCCTTATTAATACAGCTGCCCAAATATTCTCATATTTCTTTTCCTTTGATGTAAATGTTGACGACTTACAAATTTCCATAGCTTTGATTTTGTTCCACACTAAAAAATAACCCAAGTCAGTATTATTGGTAAATAAAAACAAATATCGAGACAGGTATCACCATCGCATTCATTATAATGATAGGTTGTAGTATTATTATGTATTAAGTTTATTAATTTGCACTAAAACGTTCTACCCCTTTTCCTATAACTACTAATCCTTTCAATACTAAAGGTATTAAGAGATTGCTTGAAGCAATAAAACCGCTTTTCATTCTTATGTTTTGTTTTATATTTTGTGTGCAATAAAGATAATTCTATTCTAGTCTATTCCTACTTTCCGCCAAATTGAGGCATTGCGTGTTGAGTGGCGGAACTCAACGCTGCGCTTTGTCTTGTTACCAAACCCAGGAAATGAAAATACTAACATTTCCTGAAGTGGAAATCGAACCCACAAGCTATCGTGTTTACAGTTGGACGCTAGTGCCTCTGCGCCACGACAGACGTTAATTTGGCGGAAAGTGGGGAACGGAATTGTTGTTAGACAACGGAGTGTCTTAACACTAGGTTCTCAGGGTCCCTCTGCCTACCCTGCTATATGCGGGATACAGCGTGAAGTTACTCTATTCCTATTATTCTACTTTATGATAATACTGACCGGGTGTCACTAATCCATTTAACTCACTCTATTATTAATGATTGTTGATATAAATTAAAGGCGAGTGGTTGTTTCGATAGCGCTTTGATTTTAATTAGTGACGTTTCTAACTATTTATCTCTGTACTAGGCGTGAATAGGTTGACCAATCGATTTGCATATGCAGTTTTTAATATTAATATGTATTCGTTTTTTTTCAGTAAAATATGGTTAATAAATGACAAACTCTGAAAATTTCATTAAAAAAATGAAAAAAATGCAAAAAATAATTTTTTTTGGAAAAATACAGGATATAAATTTAAGAAAACTAGCGTCCCCGTTGACGGGTTAACAACGCGTTATCTTTAGCAATATATATGTCACTTTATATAAACGTGGATGTCAAATCATGGTAGTGTGTGTAACATTTATTTTATGAATTTAATATACTTTTAATGCATTATTCAAAAAAAAATAGCATTCTGCACTCCTTTTCTATATAGACTATAAGTATGCAAAATTTCATGCTTCTCGGTCCGCGTAATTTTCGTAAAAAGGGGTACAAAGTTTTTGCTCATGTATCTATATATAGATAAGCTCGACGTGTCTTGCAACATTAAAATTAATGAACTACGTTGTTAATAATGACTTTAGCGAACGCCATAGTTGCTAATCAACTTATTCATGTCTGGTATGAAATTAGTATGCATATTATATAATATAATATAGTTGATGGTAGTAGACAGTTGGAAACTTTCTGTCACCTAAGACCACTTTCAGGAGCTTTAAGGTCTTAAACCTACCTGAGGGTAGAGAAAAATAAGCTCATTCAGCAAGAAACCTGGACAATACACGAGATGACTAAGAAATTATATAAATTGACAGCCGATTGTCACCTCGGCCTACGTTAATTTTAGGTTTACTAAAATGTATTTTCGAATATCGAAATATACGCGAATACTCTAGTTAAAGACAGACGTCGTAGTCGCCGGCTAATTAAGGAATAGTATCATTTGAAATAATTTAGTTTAAATGAAACTATTAAATTTAAGTTTTGCCAAAGAGTTCAATTTCGTTGTTGTGCACAAAAAAATGTTTTATGTTAGCGGTAGTATTCATTATGACATAAAAACAAATAAGTTGTCACTTTGAACAGATAAAAATTGATTAGTACTCAACTGGCACGCTCGAAGCGCCATATGAAAAGAACCCAACCCCAACCCAGATAAAAATAATTATTATAATTTATAGAATTCTGTTACAAATTGTAACATACTTTTATTAGTAATAATGTTCATTGTTTTAGCGATAATATTAATTATGACATAAAAATATATAAGTTGTAATTTTGAGTAGTTCAAAAATAATTATTATAATAGAATACTATTACAAATTGTAAGTGTAATAAAAACTTTTATTAGTAATAACGTTTATGAAATTAAAAATAAAAATTGTATACTTTAGAAGTAACGATCTTGTAATGGCAGCATAAGTAACTGTTTCTAATATAATATAATATAAATTTAGTGGGATTGAATTGAATAAAAGCGACGAAAGTCACAGTAGAAGACACATTACTGCCTGCGTCTTAGTGATGTTGAGAGTATTTAATAATGAACAAACGGAGGATTGCTATATTGATTGGATAGTGATGTTTGAGAGCTGCCGAAAGCTGCTGCCGTCCCTCAAACTGGAAGACGCACCCATCTAATGGCAACAAACCTAGGCGTGGTCCTCGACCGACAGCTGACGATGATCGGCCACATGCGGAATGCCAGGAAAAACGCCAGGGTTGCCATGCACTTGCTGCAAGAAGATCCCAAGTGAAGTAATAAGTATTAAGTAATAATTATTAAATAATAGTAAATAAGTGTTGGAGTTATTACAAGTAAAGTGTAGTGTTAAGTGTGAACGTGTATTATTACCACTTCGGAAGAGAGAGTTTTGCTTTCATTTAAATATTAATTTTGCCCAAGTTGTGTGCTGTGTCATTCTGATATATAAGTGATATACATTATATAGATCTATCTGAATCAGTTCAATCATTTTTGCGTAAAACAGACTTCCATCCATCCTCACAAATTTCCACATTTATAATATTGGTACGTTTACATTCATTTTGTAAATAAGGCTATGTGCATTTGAATTGACAACCGATAGGGTAAAGTTAGGCGGCTAGTTTGGCGACGTTACCACTCTGCTGACAGTTACGAGTATACTAGAATTCAAGTTTTGATTGCAATTACTAATCACATATGGTATACCTGATCGTATGTACAATAGTTTCAGGTTCATTCCCCACTTAGATGAAAGTTTATATTTAAAAATATAGCCAACATGCCATATCCAAACTGCGGGGTCACACGGGGTACACCATACAAAAAAAAAGTTTTTAAAACGGTTGGAGGACGAATATTATTTAATTTCTTATTAACTAAATGCTCTCCTGAAAAATAAAAAATAAAAAAGAAACTCATGCGGATGCCAGGTCCATCGCGTTGCATGGCGGCAGGAATCCTAAAAGTGCCTAGGACATGCGCCTCAATGATAGGCGTAAAGGCTTCTAAAATACGTAGGTATACCTAGTTACTACTTTTCCCTGGATTACAAAACGTAAAATATCCTATTTTTTCTGATTTCAATGCAATTTCGGGTAATCTTCTCGGAGTACTCACCTTCATTACTAAAGGAGCTTATGTACTAAATTTAATCTTTCTATGGCCGAATAGTTTCGGCTATGCGTTCTCAGTCAGGAACTTAGTAATACAAGCGTTTTATATATAAAGATTAACGCTCATCTTCAATGTCCAAACTCCTCTCTCCAGACTTTACCTGACCAGAATATATTTTTTCTAAATTATAAATACATGGGTTTTGCCACGAAGTGCCTATCAAATCCCACTTAATAAATTCGTCTACATTTCTACCACGTCACGTGAAATAGAAGACAATCTATCTCATTCTTTTCACTTATCGACGTTCTTGCAAAACTTTAGATGGGAATATCCAACATTGTTGTTTGTTTTACTAAGGTCTACTCGACAATATACAATGGATCACTTTACATTTGAATAAAAGAGAGACAGAATTTGGAGTATTATATCTTCTTAATAAACAAACTATTAATTTCATTTGAGAGCTTTGGTTATCGTGATTTTTAGCTGATACAACAGAAGAAGGTTCTCAATTCGACTGTATTTTTTATGTGTGTTACCTAACTTTACTGGGTGAAACAGTTTTGATAATTATTTTTTATATAATAGCAAGTGTTTTTGATTTGGTCCCATTTAGTCATGATTTGATAAGTATTTTTAAAATCATTCGTTGTTCATGTTTTTTTTAACTGAATTAGTCGCGTATATTTTGGTATGCAAAAATACATTTTGGGAAACCCGACGTTTCGAACAAAGGATATAGTCTACGGTCTAACTATGAGCACTGACTACTGTGAATACTTCAAAATATCGCATTTTAAAAAAAACAATTCGGAATACCAAAACATACGCGACTAAACCTTAATAATTAAATTAAGTTGAATAAAATGTCTTATTCTATTAATCTTTATGAGAGTATTTCTAAATTGTTAAAATCTTGACAATGTAGCCTCCATCGTCGATACTAAAACTAACTATCTCTTAATTATTAATAAGTTTATTTTTATACTAGATATATGCTTAAGTATGTTATATTATATTATGGCTAAGTTAAATAAAATCTTTGTAAGTCGTGTCAATCTGATATACAAGCTGTATTATTGGAAAGTATCGTCTAGATCCGATAAGTAGCTTTCGCGTAAAACAGTACCGCACATGACCATCACATCTATTCTCGCAATCTTTCGCATTTACAAATTAAATATTAAGGATCAAAATATAGAAAAAAAAATTAAGCCTTTATTTTATTGAACAATATATATTTTTAATTGGTCATATTCAATCGAAACAACTAGAAACGTTACAAATGAGTAATCTAAAACTATTTATATTGAAATTTCGAAGAGAAGGTGTTTCAAGCGTATGGTTATTGAATTGTCACACTGTTGGCTGTCGGCCAAACGCTCTGACGTAGAGCTACGTCATGCCTACGTTAGTGTGTTTTGGGCGGTTCAATATTCTAGCTTCTGTAGGAAAATGTTTCGTAATAACGATTGGGTTGGTTTCTAGTTCTTATTATCTATATATACTGGTCAAAACTTTATGATCACCTTAACAAAAGTAGGGAAAAGATATAAAATTCAATAAAAAAGTAGTTTGAGGCTCTTGTCGCGCAGTGTGAAAGCGTCAGACAGTAAATGAAAGTGGCTGCGAAAAACAAGGCGCGGTATTAAGCTCTGACAATTAACACGGGAAGAATCTGGAGAAAGGAGTGTTTTGACATAAGGTTTTCTATGATTTTCTATTTAGTCTTTGTGGGTAAAAGTAAGTAGGTTAATCATTAAATAAGAAAAAACATTATTACACATTAAAATACTTAAGAAATTCTAATCAGTTACTAAAATAGTACAATTTTAACCTAAATTACTTTTTATATATCAATTTCTGTTATTCACTGAGTGACTTTAATCGTAACTACTGGGAGTATAAAACTGTTAGCATGTAGGTTCCTTGGAATGTGTAGGTGAGCACTATTTACATATATACTCATATTATTTATATGGTAATAGAAAAGACGGGATTTAACGTTTTACAATCAAAACTATAGTAGACAAAAGTGGGAATTATATGGCAGTCTGGCAGCCATTTTCACAATAAATTTGCGGGCAATATTTAAAAAAAATAAGAACAGATTAGGAAGTGGCGAGAAAATTTCATTTTACCTGTTATATCTGAAGTAACGTGGAGATTTTAATTAACCGTTTCTTTCTTAGAAAAATGAGTGTACAATTCACACACGATAGAAATGAAACTTGAAAAGGATGAGGGGAATGGAATGTAGAATATTTTTTAAGCTTTAAGCTTTTCTTCGCATAGTAGGATAGAAATAGTCGTCTTAATATCTAGTATTAAGACGTTCTCTATTTACCGCCTCAATTAAAACATTGCGTGTTGAAAGTGTCAGAATTCATCGTCGCTTTTCATCTTATCAGAGCGGAGAGATGGAATAATTTATATATTATCTTTTCCACCCAGGCGGAACTAGAAAATACAACCAATCACCACTGTGATGACCTCATGAATTCTCATTACGTAAAATAATTAGGGGTTTATAATTAATATTAGGGGTTATATATAAAGGAACATAAAACGATTTTATTGGAGTGTATAATTAAGAAATTCGTGCAAAATAATTCTCTTACCATTCTAAAATATCAAAAATGCATATATTAATTCAAAGTCAAAGTCAAAAAATATTCATGTTTTCACTTCTATCGGATCTTCCGGAGTGCAACCCGCTGTTTTATTTTAAATATATTATTATACATCGACTAAGTCACTTTTAATAAGTAACATAAATGTACACTATCCCACGCTTTTGCTTGCTAAATTCTATAAACGTTTATGTTTATCTCTGTTTATTGTTGTTTTTTCTTTAGTGTGTTACGAATTGCAACGATTTAGTGGTAGTTTCATATCTAAAACAATTACGTATAATATGTACAGTAGTAGTAGACGCCGGAAGGCTGTAATTGCTGTAACAAATCTTGTTTACTCATAGCGTCAGTTGTGTTTGCAGCTGGGAATATGTTTTACCTGAGTCTTGTATGGCTGGAGTTTGAGTACATTTTGATTTTAAGTTATTTAAAAATAATTACACAAATATTTTATATCATGCAGTTATATCATATTTAATAGGCTATCGTGATGCAGTGGGCAGCGTCAACATGATTGGTTAAGAGTTCGATTACCACTCTAAGGAATGAAGTTACGAAAAGTATTAAGTTACAATGGTATAATAACTTCTCAATCAATTAAAAATTAAAATTGAAAATCGGCCAGAGTAACGTCAGCGATGTTTCCTAGTTGAAAGTCGACTGCAAAACGGGACGTGGGTAATTTCGATCACCTTTATATACCCTCGCCATAGGCAATTTCTATTTAGTCCCACCTAAAAACACTTTTTAATGTAGATATTCACGTTTTATATTCAAGTATTTAATTTATTTAATTCATTTACTATTTATGTTTATTACAGAACAGAAATGGTACTAAATTGTTACAACTAATTTGCTTATCAGCAAATCTAAGAAGTTCCATTTGTAACAAAATATAGAATAACCGCGAAGTTGGCAGAATATCTTATGAAGCTTCGAGAATTGGGAACATGCATTCAGTTCTGTCAAGGGCGTGGCTTCATATAATATATCGTATAAAATATCTCTTGTCTTAATAGAAATCAAGTATTTTCACGATGACCTTTTAATAGTTTCTTTTTAATTTTTTAGGCCTAATGTGTGGGAAATTTTTGTACATATAAATAATATTATCAAATTACAGATTTACAAGATTTTTTGAAATATTAAGGACGCAGTGGAATATTCGTTTTACTTTAAAAGCAATGGTTGTGTGCTTAATCAACACTCGGAGGAAAGATTAATTTAACTTATTTCTCCGCTTCCACTCTCGTAAGACAAATAATAGTATTTGCAGCATTCCTTGTTGAGTTTCACTCAACACCGAATGCTTCAACCGAATGCTGTGGTTACGTCATTAAATTTTTTTATTAAATTTTAACTACGAGACCACTTTAGTAGGCTCATCTACTCAAATTAACTCTTCACTTAAATAAATGAGTAAAATATTGCACATTTATTTTCCAATCAATACAAGAAAAACTAGGTCTTTATAAAACAATGAGATCGACATAAAAATGCGCTCAGAGGATAGCATGATTTAAATCATAACCCCAACTTACTGGGTTAGCAGTGTGGGCCGCATGCCAATAGTTTGCACAGACCTACTTTACAGACGCCGGCATGTCTGCGCTATAAGGTCAAGCCTTTTGCTGGAAATTCTTTGTAAGATAAAATAGTGTCACCGTGTTTTATACGATATATTATTATGATTATATATTATAAATGAAACAGAAGTTAAACATTATCTAGATTTTTGTATAAAATTTTAGAATTTAATTGTGGTGCCCAGTGTGGGACTAGTATATTATCTTTTTTTTTAATATCGATTAAATTTTCATGATTCAAAAGAATTATTATTGCCTAACTTAGGTTAGGCAACAATAATTCTTTATTATTCTAACCTAACCTAACCTAATCTAACTCCACGCTTTAACCGGGTAGTCAGAGAGAGAATTATTATTGCACTTTTATCTTTTATCACTATACTTCTATTCTTCTTCCTAGCATTTATCCCGGCTAGCCAGGGTCTGCTTTCCTACTCAACCTACTCCACTTTGCACGATCTTCTGCATCACGGGTGGTTAGTCCATTGGCTCTCATATCCTGCTTCACGACATCCAGCCATCGCTTCCTTGGGCGTCCGGGGGGTCTAACTCCAGGAATAGATATATCAAGGCATTTTCTTCCGACATAGTGTTCGGGACGGCGCGCAACGTGGCCGTACCATCTCAAGCGACGCTCTTGGAGCTTATCCGCTACATCACGGACCCGAAGACTACCTCGAATGAATGTGTTACGTATGCGATCGGCCCGCGTAACGCCACACATCCATCTCAGCATCTTCATCTCCGTAAAGCGAAGCTCCTGAGTGTGCCGAGGCAGCGCCGGCCAACATTCGCTACCGTATAGAAGTTTTTATCACTATACTATAAGATCATAAATAAAAGTGTTGTTTTAATGTGGAAATAAAACGATAAAAAGGATAATTTTACATAAATATAAAATAATATAAATGTAGTAAACAATATTTTTGTATATAGTTTATAATTATTATTTATATAAGATAGATCTGTCAAAGACTAACAGTAATGAGCTATCTTTATACTTTTTTTATATAATAAAGAACCAAATATACGTTAAGTCCAATACATCTATTTTCATTAAATATAAATGACTTTATTGTCCTCCAATAGTCCTAGACAGAATTTTAGTATCTGGGAATAGAAAATGAATTCGTTCAAAAATAACAAATACATTTGTAGGGCAATATTGTAAGGCTGTGTTGTGATTCAAGAATATATTTAGAGAATGGTGGTTTTTAATAGAGCAAATTAAAGTATACCACTTTAAAATAATATCAGCTACACAAATCAGACTTACAATAATTATTGTGAATTTTCAATTTCCTCTGTCTGTCAACACGATACTTGTTGGTTCGTTCCACGTTTGACAGAAAATTTATATTACTTATTATAATTTCATTCATTTATTTTCGTTTTCCTTCTTCTGACGTATAAATTATTACTAGGTGCGGCGTTGTGGTCCAAATTTAATGAAATTGGGCGGAAAAGCGGAATATCATAATAGTAGTAGATTCGCACTGCAGCCTTGCAATATGCGACAAGATACTTATATAAAAGTATTGGTACATTATAAAAAAATTATTAAATTTATTAAATGTTATTTATACTATTATTTTTCGCATTAAATTGTTATTCATAAAGAATATATTAAAACTTCATTTCGATGTACCCTATTATTTTGTCCTATTTTCATATTTCAAGAGATTATTTTTACAAAAACTTAGTGGGAACATTCCGTCCTAGTAGAGTAAAGTGCTTTTGGTCTATCTAGACCATATAATTATCATATTTGAGTATAGATTACATACAGACATAATAGCATATGAGTAGGCACAGAGAACCTGAGAACCTAGTGTTAAGACACTCCGTTCTCCACTTTCCGCTGAATTGAGGCATTGCGTGCTGAGTGGCGGAACTCTACGCCGCGCTTTGCTTTGTTACTAAACCCAGGAAATGAAAAATTCCATTTCCTGGAGTGGGAATCGGACCCACAACCTAATATTTTTATACATAAACATTTTCTAAAAATTCAGCTAGATTTCAGTTATTTTTTTTCATTTATTATTTTTACGTAAAGAGTTTGTTAAAAAAATGATTCGAAGCTTGGAAATAATTGTGGAAGACATTGAAAAGATATAAATAGACGGTTATAATTGTCGATCGTGAAGGTGAATTTTTGTAGTACAATTTGTACTACTACTTAAAAATAAAAAAAAAAGAGAGAATATGTAAATAAATTATTTAATTCTAACGTAAGTATGACTTTATTAATAAACTACTTTATTACAAAACGACATAAAAAGCAGCTTTACGCTTTTCTTTTCCCTTAGAGCAAGGTAGTCAAAGCCAAAAACCTAGTCAAGGCAATTCTTTCGCTGCTTTCCGCCTGAATTTAAGATATTGCGTATTGAGAGGTGGAATTTAAAGCCGCGTTATGTCAGCCAGAACAACGAGAACATGAAAAATAAGAATAATTGAAATATAATAATACCCCAAGTGGAAATCGAACCCACATTCATTCGTAATTACAATCAGATGTCCCACTGTGACACGATGGCCTCACACATCATATATTTAAACAATATATTAGTTATTATTATTTGTATATTTTATATCTAAGTTTACGATAAAATATTTTATCACTATAAATAAGCTCCAGATTGATTATATTTTTTTATACTTTAACTTAGTATCTATCTATTTATTGTGTATTATAATTACATTTTCAGGAAAAATCATTAAAATAAAAAAAAACTCTTAATTGGGACTTGGGAAAATATTCACATAAATAAAATTCGATAATGACTACTATAGTTTAGAATTGTATTAATTTTATATTTGAAATTTAAAAACATATTAATAACAATAAATATAATAAAATATATATCAAAATGACTTTCCAAAGCACGTTACAAGGTCGCAAACCTACTCGATTGCCGTAAAACTGTAAACGTTTTCAGCAATACGGTCACGCGAGATCGTTCGTGTCGAGACGTTGTGGCTCTGTGTTACGAATTCATTAGGCGCCTTAAATCAATGGCCTATGGATATCGATTAACTGGTTTAAATAGTTGAAATCTTGCTTTTTTAGCTAAACATATGTACTAGAAACTTTAAATTCACGCTTTTTCCTGCATAGCAGAGTATTCAAGACACGCATTTTTTTATGAGCTTCACGCTGTATCCCGCATATAGCAGGGTAGGCAGAGTGAACCTGGGAACCTAGTTAAGACCCTGTTAAGACACTCCGTTCCTCACTTTCCGCCAATTATTTTTCGCCCGAAATCGAAACGTTGTCTATTGAGTGGCGAAACTCAACACTGCACTTTTTGTTAATATGGTGGAGAAATGGGAATAATTTAAATGCAATCATTTTGGCGAATGGGAATCGAACCTACAATCGATCGTGTTTATAGTTAGACACTGTCCCATTACGCCACGACGTTCTAAATTTTGATGACAAGAAAAATATTGAGTGATGTCTATTATTTTAGATGTACGCATCTATCAGAATCTAAAGCGAATATATCCAAACGGGAGTGGACAAATGAAACTTAGTGTTAAAATATAACTTACTCTACTTTCCGTAGACGTTTTTTTATTTCTTATAATTTTACTGGATTATAATGGTTTATGATTATAAGCTATAAAACAGAAAATACTGGTCAATACTGTCCTTTAGAAAAGACTCATTAGATATTTAGATAGTCTCTCTGACTACCCCGGTAGGGATAAAGCGTAGAGTTAGGTAGGTAGGAACCTTCCTACCTACCTAACTCTACTGTCTACCTAGACATTTAGACAGATTAGTTAATATAAATCATCACAAATGTGTAGGTACGGCCCTTCCCACGTGTTTAAGTGTATAAATAAATTGAAGCTTATATATAGATGTTATTTTATACTATACTACTACACTAATTGTAGTGTCTAAGTCGATAAAAATAGCAACTGGCGTGCAACATATAATATGAACAATAATTATTTTTATAATTGATAATTTTATAGCTGTTGTTACAATGTACGTAAGTTTTATATAAAAACAAATCAAATCCTGAGCATGAAATTATGAAATTATTAACTTAATTATAAATAACTTCCAAAATCATGTTTGGAACGTGGTACCAAATGTTGCTACCAAACCCAGGAAATGAAAATGAAAAAGTATTTTCATTTCCTGGGTTTGGTAGCAAGGCAAAGAGTTCCGCCACTCAGCACGCAATGCCTCAAATTCGGTGGAAAGTGGGGAACGGAAAGAGGACGGAGTGTCTTAACACTAGGCTTTCTGCCTACCCCACTATATGCGGGATACAGCGTTAAGTTATAAAAACTTGGAACTCATTAATATCTCAATTATTTTACCGACAAAGTAGAGGACCGCACATATTATTAATATGGAAAGAATTTTTACTTTCCCATTTATGTTTTATAAAATTATATCTTTCATCAATGGAACTCCACATAAATTCTGAAACTATAATAATTAGTGCACTTTGTCATAGTCCACTTTAAGACGTACGTAGAATAATGACGCAAATCCTCCGCTAGACAACCGTCAGCTGCAAGTGAACTAAGACGGATCATCTATTTTTAAACGAAAGCGTAAAAGGATTTTCGCTGATTTTATTTATTCATTGGTTGCTAGGTTACACCTAAATACGAGTTGCAACGTGTGTCCATCCATGAGTTTGCAAAAAATTATACAAAAGCGTATGTGGGTCTAATATTTATTTTATGAATGCAAAATTACTGCATTATTATGAAAAATATTTGCTCTTTGCACTTCTTCGTCATGTAAACTTTAACTGTGCTTTCATACTTTTCCATCCGCAATATTCGTAAAAGGACTCCCTCACGTATTAATACCTATATATTGATACGGGAACAGCTTTAAACCCTTTTTATGAAAATTGTGCGGACAGACGAGTATCAAAATTTGGTACAGTTTATATGGAGAAGTGAAACCCAATAGTAATGTAATTGGTTTGACATACACTTTTGTTTAAAATTATATTTCCGTTACTAAGGTAACGCGTAATAGAGAATACGCGATAGTACCAGTAAAAGGAGGCAAAATAATAATAATAAGTAACAAAAGCATTTATAATTTAAAATATTCCTTATACATTACCATACAAATAATTCACACTTACTAAACAAAAATCGAAACTTTAACTAACTTCTGGAACTGGGTTAGATTTACCAAAAACGCCTATTACTAGGAAATAGTAGAAATTAAACGTTATTTTATCACGTGTTTTACGACTAGTTCCCCGCCCCGACAAGGGTCATTAACCGGACACTATTTCCTATCATTACCACCCCTGGGGTGAACGCTCGTAAATTATAAATGGCAGACTACCCCCTTTGTAGTCGATTCGGATATATTACAACCGAGTATAGGGATGACAGTATGATTTTTTTTCTTATATAATACCGCTTTGTAGAACATTCACTTCGATTTCATTTTAGCCAAGCAATAATAAAATTAATATGCGATGCAGACTGGTATGAAAAATATTTTATAATTTCTTTTTCTGTTAAAGTTATAGTGGCGCAGTGAGGCAATGTCTGACAGTAAACGTGATTAGTAGTAGGTTCCATTCCCATTCGGGGGAATGAGTTAAATTATATTTTTTATTTCTTCGCTCTCGTATAATAAAGCGCGCCGTTGAGTTCCGCGTTTGAATTCAGACAAAAATCGGCGAACAGAATTTCTTGATACTAGATATTCTTTGGCTACCCTGCTATACAGGATAAAGCGTGAAAGTGCCTTTTTATACTTGTATGAATTTTCCTCATAATTTATGACGTAAACAAGAAAAACCATTAGGTTAAGAAAATAGGCATAAAACTGACAGATCATTAAATCTGTCAGTTTTATGCCTATTTTCTTCGTATAAATTGAGTCAATTACAAAAAAAAACTAAGATATTAAAAAAAACATTAAAAAAATAAATATAATACATTATTTTATATTCTGCTGTTTCCTAAAGTAATAAGTAAACTGAACCCGTAGCTTTCAGAGTTAAAGATCGATAACAATTTGCGCCATAGGGTGTGTTATGGGTGCGCCATAGCTAAAGTCAAGGCAACTGATACTTTTCCACTATTCATTACTTTGGATCTTACGTTTATTTTTTATACTTAAAAAATAATAAATACCGCTTACGGAATTCAACGCCGCACTTTAGTAGAGCTGAGAAACAAAAGTAATTTGAGTATAATCATTAGTTTAAAGGCTGTCGTGGCGCAGAGGCACAAGCGTGCGACTGTAAACGCGACAGGTTGTGGGTTCGATTCCCACTCCAGGAAATGTAAAATTTAGTATTTTCATTTCTTGGGTTTGGTAACAAGGCAAAGCGCGGCGTTGAGTTCCGCCACTCAACACACAATGCCTCAATTCGGCGGAAAGTGGGGAACGGAATTGTTGAAAGAGAATGGAGTGTCTTAACACTAGGTTCTGTGGTTCCCTCTGCCTACCCTGCTATATGCGGGCTACAGCGTGAAGTTAAAAAAAAAATAATAATCATTAGTCCAAATGGATTGGAACCCACAAACATTGTGAAATATTCAGTCTTACTTATAATAATGTATAGCTACGCGTCTCCATTTTTCCATTACACCTAAGGAACAGCTCAGAGAAAGAATTTATGAAATGTAGTAAATCTTCAAGTTAAGCTAGAGGTTCCGCTAATGCGTAAAGTGTGCCTTGTTAATGCAACGTGTATGTAATTTTACGTGAAGGTGAATGCAGTATGTTGAATACAATAATAATATGTATTATATTTATTCATTTAATATATTTGTAATTCATTATTACAAGATTAAAAAACATTGGCTCATATTTTCTAAATATGTATAAACTTTAAATATGCCAAATTTCATACGACTCCATAAGAATAATTTTCGTTAATAACTGTACATACTTTTTAATAATACTCGTATTCTATATATAAATATATCGCTGCTTCGATACAAAAGTACCGCAAATCTATAAAAATATTTCTATTTCAAAAATACAACGGTAATCCATTATGTTTTTATATTTAAAAAATACATTTTTTGAATTGAATTCAAGCCATATTTTTTAATTATTTGAATTACCTCTGTTGTAAAAAAGTGTAATTTCGGTGTGTGGTACTTTTGAATGGAAACAGCGATATAGGGTTTTTTGACAGGTTCGGATACTATAGATTCAAGCTGATTACGTAAAAGAAAACCCTAATTAATTTGGTCGAAATATAGTCGTCACCTTGATTTCACGTGCGTGGCTACATGAGACTGACCAAAGATTAATCGATGTGACAAAGTTGGAACGACAGTTACTGATTAAGGAAATTCCCAAATTTCATCTAAATTCCTTTATAGCTACTAGTTAGATAGAACTTTTATAAACATTATTTTGTTATGAAAAAGCTATTAAAGCAAAGTAGTAGGGCAGAATGACTGTAAATCTAACATGTGGGTTCGATTTCACTAGGGGGAATGAATATGTTTAAACTATTTCCTAGCTTTTATAGCTTACCTTATTCGTATTTACTTTAAATTTGAAGAATTAGTTCACTCGGGTTTTTTGTTCTTTATAATTATGTGAGTTTATTTACTCCTTTTTAATAAGTAGCCAGTCAGTTTTTTTTTTGTTAAAATCTTAATCAAGAACAATATTGATGTCTGTATATTTGATTTTAGTTCAGCTATTGATTTTGGTTCAGCGCACATATTAATCAATATGCGTACTGAATGGCTCATACGTAGGTGGTTGGTATTCTCTTCATAGATTAGATAAAGTGCGACGGTCCATTTCACCGCGTCGCATTTGATTTCTCAATAATGAACAGGTTCATTTTGCAAACCTTGCAAAATGTCGAAAATACTTTAATATATATATATTTTTAACTTCAGGCTGTATTGTAGAGGCAGAGGGAACCTGAGAACCTAGTGTTAAGACACTCCGTTCTCTTACAACAATTCTGTTGCCCACTTTCCGCCGAATTGAGGCATTACGTGCTGAGTGGCGGAACATAACGCCGCACTTTGCCTTGTTACCAAACCCATTATACTTAAATATAATATGATTATATCAGCAATATTGTTCTAAATTTAGTTAAATATAATCATGTATGTATTGTAGGCTATCGTAGCGTAGTGGGATAGTGTCTGGCTTTAAACGCCATTGATTGTGGGTTGGGTTCCAACTCGGGTTAATGATTATATTTAAATTATTTTCATTTCACCGCTCTGTTAAGATAAAATGCGACGATGACTTCCGCTAGTAAACGATGACGCAATGTCTTGAATTCATGCGAAAGGGAGCGAAAGCAGCCTTTTGACATTAGCTTCTATATAACTACTACTTTCGGAGTTCTCAGAGTCTAAACACTCTGTTTTCTATTTATTTATCAAAAACATTAAAATCAAATGTTTTTAGATAGAAGAGTTACAATAGCGGTGACGTCAGTTTTGCGCAAGTTTAAAGGTCACTCCATGTGCTCCTAAAGTATAATACCAAGGACGAGCTTTCGTTAGAAGGACAGAATTTGTATTAAAAAACGATTAGCGTACTTTTTATTTATATACCACGATCGCTTAGTGGCGTAATGGTGATGCCAGATCAAACGTACTCAGTTCAATTACCATTAGGGTGAAATAGTTAATTAATAACCTTAACCTGACTTTTCCCTTATGGCAAATGTCTAAGAAGAAGCGGCACGAGTTAGCTTGACTTTCGAGAGCACAGTATCGATGTTACTGGGAGGAAGATCACGTAAAAAAAAAATACACATAAGAACCTCCCCGAGGACGTGCATGAAGAGTTGTGTATGAAGTTTAATAAATGGTAAAAGAAGTATGCAGTGACC
Organism: Philaethria dido; assembly: GCA_033558755.1. Lineage (NCBI taxonomy): Eukaryota > Metazoa > Arthropoda > Insecta > Lepidoptera > Nymphalidae > Philaethria > Philaethria dido. Next base: position 457,157 of record JAKGSA010000596.1, read on the forward strand.
GTACCATTAGGCTTCTTGTAATTATTCTTCCAGCTTTAGAATTTATCCAGCGTAGCAGCATATATTGATAATATTGTATTGCCATAGGAACTGGACACATGTCCAGATTTTTAAAGCCAAATTGTCAAATAGCGAATTTAGATTTTCTAAAATTCATAGACAAAGAGATACAGATCAATGTAATAAAAACGTGTTAAAATGATCAAAGATTAGATCTTGTCGTAGTGTGACAGCGTCTGACTGTAATCACGAGTGGTTGTGGTCTCGATCCCACTCGGGGAGATGATTATAATTAAATTATTTTAACGCCTGTCGTGGCGCAGAGGGACAAGTGTGCAACTGTAAGCGCGACAGATTGTGGGTTCGATTCCCACTCCAGGAAATGTAAAATTTAGTATTTTCATTTCTTGGGTTTGGTAACAAGGCAAAGCGCGGCGTTGAGTTCCGCCACTCAGCACGCAATGCCTCGATTAGGTTCAGGTTCCCTCTGCCTACCCTGGTATATGCGGGATACAGCGTGAAACCAAAAATATATTCTTTGCTCTGATAAGACGAAGCGTCACTCTGTCTGAGTCCCGTGGGAATAACACGTGAATGTTGAAAACAAGTATATGGAAAATTATTAAGCGGCACAGATATGATCCATATCACTCCAACTGGAATTCAACATTTACTTTAAAAAGGAATAAAAAAAATATTTTTCATTTCATTTAAATATTTTAAAAATTTATGTTTTTTTTTCCATTTTAATATTTCACCGGCATGAAAACCTGATGCAATTGAATTGACACAATTTATATACGAGGGAGGCTCAAACCGGAATTGCTGTGCTTCCAAGAGTTCACTTATTCACTTAGCAGGGAAAAATCTATTGCTGATTGCAACGGTGGGAATGTTTACGATTTTAATATATTTAAGAGTTTAATAATAAATTTTAGTAATAATAATAAAGAGCAGCGTTGAGTTCCGCCACGCAATGCCTCAATACGCCGTTCAGCACGCAATGCCTCAATTCGGCGGAAAGTGGGGAATGGAGTGTCTTAACACTAGGTTTCCTCTGCCTACCGTGCTATATGCGGGATACAGCGTGAAGCTATGTATGTATGTATGTAAGAGTTTATTTTTTCGAAATATTCAAGATTTCAATTTATTATATTACAACATCTTGTTATAAATATTTTAAAAGATTTTAAAAAAATAAGAAAACACCAAAAGTAACGAATGTTATTACGAATAAAAACTAGTCGTCAGATCAAGTCTAGAAATTATATATTGAGTTGTAGTAGCGATTGCTTACCCAAATAGATAAAAAGAAATAATTTAAGTATATAACACAATATTATTTTAATATTAATCCCCTACGTGTGGACCGAACCTGCAACCAATCGTGTTTTGAGAGAGACGCTGTCTCACTACGCCATGATGGCCTTAATTTTTTTTTTAACTTCACGCTGTAACCCGCATATAGCAGGGTAGGCAGAGGGAACCAAAGAACCTAGTGTTAAGACACTCCATTCTCTTTCAACAATTCCGTTCCCCACTATCCGCCGAATTGAGGCATTGCGTGTTGAGTGGCGGAACTCAACGCCGCGCTTTGCCTTGTTACCAAACCCAAGAAATGAAAATACTAAATTTTACATTTCCTGGAATGGGAATCGAACCCACAACCTGTCGCGTTTACAGTCGCACGCTTGTGCCTCTGCGCCACGACAGGCCTTAAAATGATGTTATAAAATAATTATAATTATTATAGAATAAGTTTTGCTGAACTTCAATTTGGCAGTACGGAGGAGAGTGGAAAAGTTAGGCATCGTAAATAACTTAAAGTCTACTTACGTCTAATATTACCGTATTTTAATTTAATTTTCACTAAAATTCATAAATATAACAAATTGTTTGTAGCCTTGTAGTACGAAAAACTTGTAAACCAGAGGTCACCGTGGCGCTGTTGGCCAACGTTTGACTGTATACACGATTGGCTTTAGGTTCGATCCCCACTCGGGGAAATTATTATATTTAAAATTATTTTCATTTCTCCCCAAGGTAAGAAAGTGCGGAGTTGAGTTTCGCAACTTAATACGTAATGTCTCTGTTCGGGTGGAAAGCAGCGAGAAAGTTCATAGACAAAATAAGAAAAATATATAAAATATTGGATCCACGTTTAATACAGTCGTGTGTCTTGACAAAAATAAAATGTGACAGCGCCTGAAGATAGTCGATGCAAGAACCCAATCGGGAGAATACTTTTATATATTTGTAGGTAGATGAAAGATACGTTCAAACGTACCCAATATAGGTAGACATATTATTTTTTAGCATCACTCTGGTCTATGTAAATGAGACAACCTAATATAAAGACACTGTTCTTCACTGTCCGCCCATATAGAAATATTCATATGCACCTACATGATTTCTTGGGTATGTATGGTTTTAAAAATAATCTTTTCCGATGGCGATGTTATAAATAGTCTTTTTTATTATTAATATAAACGCCTGTCGTGGCGCAGAGGCACAAGGGTGCAACTGTAAACGCGACAGAGTGCGGGTTCGATCCCAGTGGGAAATGAAAAATTTTTCATTTCCTAGGTTTAGTAATAAGGCAAAGCGCGGCGTTGTGTCTCAATTCGGCGGAAGTGGGGAACGGAGTGTCTTAACACTAGGTTCCCTCTGCCTACCCTTCTATATGCGGGATACAGCGTGAAACTATGTATGTGTGTATTATAACACCTACTAATAGGGGCGTAGTGGGACGCCCTCTTAATACAAACGCATGTGGTTATGGGGTCCATTCCCACTTGGGGGAATAATTATGTTTAAGTTATCAATACGAATTGTCTCGATTTCGGACCGATCACGAGAGGAATATTTTTCTAATAATTCTTTATAGACAGAGACCAACTATGTCTCTAACTATCATGCTATACGAGAAAAAGCCTGAGCCTCTACTAATGTAATGAAATTTTAAATTGAAATGAATAGTTTTTAACTAATTGTCATACAGCCATTACGTGTTTTGTATACCTTGAACGTCGTATTTAGAATCAATGTTAAAATGTACAATTTTCACGGAAATTTTTCAAGAAAATTTGGCAATCTCGCGCGTTATATGTTATTATTGTGTATGTCATTCAAAGTGCGGCTGCTGTGTTGACTCAGAAAAGTTATAATATGATTTTCTTAAAACTCTTCTTTGTATGCCGCATAACTTTTTACTGGTTAAACAATTTCGATCTTTTATTATATGATAGCTAATGCTTCTCATGTAATATCATTTAAATTTAGTTAAATAAGATTTGGCGAATAGTTATTGTAATCATTTTACTTTTCAGTTTATTTTATTTGCAATAATTTTAATTTAAATTTAATTTTATACGAAGCCGGTTTTTTTTGTTAAAATCTGAATTATTTATTTACATCTTTATAAGTTTAAATCCATCCATCTAAAATCTATTAAAAGGTCTCGGCCTGTCTAGATCTATTATCAGTTTATTTCTAGTACGTATTTCGCAGGCGACGTAAATAGGATATTTCCAAATTTGGTTATGTATAGTGGGCATAGTGGAGGTAAATGTTGATGTACATTTAATCCGCACGATTAATCCATGGATCGCAAGTTTCCTCTATAATCTTATAAATACCGTCCAAGAGGAACATATGTCTTAATTAGCTAGGGCGCTTGGATAGTTTCCAAGAGACGCAGGTTCGAGTCCCGCTACGTTCTAATTTTTTATACGTTTTCTAATAACAGTTTACAATATTTAATATTTATTAATATATCTTCTTTCATCTTTGTACTAAACACTATCTCGTACAAATAGATAATTCAGTTTGAATATGCGCCAAATGCTTAATCATAATCATTAATGACTGATCAGACCAGCTGAGTGGATTTCAACGCAATTGCATATTTTAATACCGGAATTACTTGTTATGCTAATCTATGAATATAATATGTGGTATCATTGCACAGTCTTATTGAAAACGAAAAAAAATATACAGGTTCAGTTCCCGCTCCAGGCAATGATTATATATATTTTTTTTCATTCTCTAGCTCTGGCAAACCGAAATGCGGTGTTGAGATGCGCCACTCACGTTTGTAATATCTCAATTTTGGGTGGAGAACGAAGAATAGAATGCCCTGACGCTAGCTTCTTTCTATTTTGCTCGGCAGGAAACATGAAAATGAAACTAGAAAGACATTGGATATTACTACATATATTTTTTTTCTAAGTAATCATGTTTATAGTAGGAAGCTATCAGATTACGTCACGATACCCTCTGAAATGTATATATTTTTAAATATTAGATCGAAATGAAAAATTGATTGAAAGTATTTTAAACAACTAAATTACATGAAAAGCTTAGTTGCTGGTACAACCACCTTCATTGATCTTAATTCCAAATTTTGACATCTTAGCTACTCAAGCAGATTAATTAAGCGCAATTCACTTTATTTGCCGACAAAATAATTTAACCTAATTTTATGAAATCATCAAATCGTATAAATTGAAGCCATTTTTCACCATCGTATTCAACTACAGATATTAAATAAGTTCTGTTAGACATCTCAAGACAAACTGGAACTTGAGAAAAACTAAATTTTGAGGGCTAATACAAATAAGCTATGTACGCACATACAATATAGTATATACTAGATATAGGTAGATGGCGCCTATTTATCTAACTACGCCACTACACGCCGGTTATAAGTGGAAATTTATTTTAATGAATACTACATATTCCATGATTTCTATATGAATTACATATAAGAACGGAGAGAATATCTCTGAATAATCAAGACACTCTGTTCTCCTCTTTGTGCCTGTTTCGAGATATTGCACATTGAAGTACTCATAACCTGCGTTTTAAGTGGAACTCAACGCCACGCTTTACTTATTTAAAGGGCTGGGTAATAAAAAAAATAATATAAATATAATCATACCCGACGAGTGGTCAGTTTGCAGCAATAATTGTTTATAGTACACGTAAATATATTGTAGAATTCTACGATGGCTCGCTTGTTGTTGGTAAATGAAGAAGTGGCGAAGCTTTGAAAGTATTCATTACGATTTTTAAAGTGAAACTAACTTAGATGGTTTCTTCCTTACTTATTTTTGTTTGGCTTTCGTTGAGTAACTCTAGAAGTAGAGTAATAAGTGTTTAAAACTTTATTTATCAAAGGTCGAAATAAATTCAATATGGAAATGAATATTCCAGTTCAACCTAGAAGCAATTAGCGGTGCATCTAAAGTTTCCTAATTATAAAACTAACTATGTTCGATAAAGTATTGATTTTGCTGCTCTTTGACATTGAACGAACAAATATATATTAAATATTTATATGATATGTTTCAATAGTATTATTCGCAGTGTTATATTCTTGCCTTAACAGAATAATAATAAAATTATTTTCATTTTTCCACTCTGATAAAGTAAATCGAGGTGTAGAATTCCGCCATTCAAAATGCAATGTTTTTGTTTCGAGCAAGTGGAAAACGGATTGTCTTGACGTAGGTACTCTCTGACGAGTTGTCGTACTTACGACAACTCGCACTTGCGTGTTATGAGTAAAGCTAGTACCAAAAGATATCACATGTTTATTATTCGATTATATGCTATTTTAGGCAACGTAAACAAATTTATTTATCCCAATAATCCTTCAATTAGCGGGATAAAAGGTGATTTCCATGTGTTTTTATTGGGTAAACGTCGACGTCGAGTTTCAAAAATAGACACGAAATTAGATTTCAGATTAAAAATTTAAGCGCAAAATTAATTATTCCCGCTGTCAGAATAATAATACTTATAACGCTAAATATAGGCTCTTCGTCCCTTTAGAATCAAAATAATCATGTTTGTTTAGTGTTTAGTGTATCAGAACTGCTAATCTGTAAGAGCTAGATTTAATCTCAATTTTATAAACATTTTTCAAGGAGATTATTTGGTAACAAGGCAAAGCGCGGCGTTGAGTTCCACCATTCAACACGCAATGCCTCAATTCGGCGGAAAGTGGGGAACGGAATTGTTGAAAAAATGCGGGCTTCAGCGTGAAGTTAAAAAAAAATATATATATATATATATCATTAAGGCAGAAAATCTTGTGATTAAAAAAAAATAATAAACTTGATCACGCAGTACCTATAAGTAAAAAAAACATATCTTCGCGCTTTATGCCGCATAACAGGGTAGTCAGAGGGGGCCTAGTGTTAAGAAACTACGTTCTTCATTTTTCGCCCGAATTTGGCTTAAGTGGCGGAACTTAACCCCGCGCTTTGTTATACCGTGGAAATGAATTTTATATATCTTAAATGAATTTTAAACTCATGAAAATATACGAGGCTTCATAATGAATAAATTACCATATTAGCTTAAAAAAACGAATTTCAAAGAGATTCAATTTAAAAATTTAAATATAACCTTAATACTTGATGTTTTTAATATATGATAATTTTTTTTTTCGACATTTCGTGAATAGCCGACTTATTCTTAAGAGAACACAAAAATCTGAAAGCTGAAAATTGACATATTTGTTTCTCAAGGGAATCAATAAAAGATTTTTTTTTAAATTCCTAGAAGAACTAGAAAAATAGGAATTTTGCGTTTTACAATCAAAACTATGGAAACAAAAAATTAAAATAATATATATAATAGAAAATAGTATATAGCACATAAGGCTTACCCAAACGAAATTGCCGGAAGCAACTTGTATATCTATATATAAATACGTGAGGCAAAAACTTTGTACCTTTTTACGAAAATTAAGCGGACGGAGGCGCATGGAATTTGTCACAATTATAGTTTATATAGAGAAGGAGTGAAGAATGCTAACATTTTTTAAATAATGCATATAAGAATTAAATATTGATTTTATTCATTTAATTTATTTAATTAATAAATAGTATTAAATGAATAAAATAAATGTTATACACATTGCCATCCGCTTGACATATAAAGAGACAACGCGTTGTTAACACGACAACGAGGACACTAGTTTATATAAACATTTGTCGTTACTGCCACTATAGAATACGCAAGTAATCCTTTTTCTTCTAAGAATCGTTCTTGGATACTCAAAGGGCAAAAATGTATTTTAATAAAAAATCATAGAATAAAAACGCTGCGCAACTAAGTAGGTTGCTGCTAATAAGATGAAGTTATGGTTACCCTGGCAACGAAAGGATTAATTTTAATCTCACTACAGACGATCACAGCATTAATAATATTATACTTCAATATTTTTATATTTTTTAAACTTAGGATAAGAAAAATATTAAGGCTAAAGTGTGTATATGATAGTTAACGCGAGTGGTTGTTGGTTCATTCTCACTCTTAATCAAATTTCTTTTCATTTTTCCGCTATGATTAGGCAATTAGCAATTTTGTTAGGTGGTAGGAGTTTCGTCCTCCGACTGGCTCGCGACCACTATCATGTTAAAGACGAACCGCCAAATATATAATGATGTGTTCTGGTTCGATGGCATGGAAGCCAGGTTTACCCGTTTACTATCCATCCTTTGCTCAAAATGTGGTGGTTCCGATAGCGGACTACATCGATCTATAACATCTCTGGTATTGTATATGTCTATGGGCGAAGGTAACCCACTTTTCATCAGATGGCCCTTGTGCTCGTTTGTCTTCCGTTATCCAAAAAAAAAAGACAAAGCTTAGCGGCGTTGAGTTCCGCCACTCGTCACCCAATGTCTCGAATTCGTCTATTATATAAAAGCTTCTATCTGACTACATAGTAAAGACTATGTAAGTAAATATCATCAAAAATAGGTTGCAACAATATAAGAAGTTAGCTCGTAGCTCGATAAGAATGTATTGCTTACTTAATTAAAGGGCTTGGACGGTACCCAAGAGGCGCAAGTTCGATTTATACTAAATTCACAATTTTTATACGTTTCTAATCTAACGTATGTTTATTACGGTAAGTATGTCTTTGATTTGAATATCTAACATTTTTTTTATTAAAGAGTAATTATTTTTATGTCTTATTATTAAATTAAATTGTTAAAGAAAAACTTTGGACTACTTACTAAAATTATACGAACGGAGGAATACGAAATGCGGCGTAGTTAAAGTTTTTATTCAGGAGAAGTAACCGATAGATATAATATATTAGAATCGACAATCAATGTCTTAATGACATAAAAATATATACATATATCCCTTATAATATTATATATGTAAATTTGTTTGTAACACTTTCACGCCAAAAATACTCTACTGAATATCATGAAGCTTTGTACACACATGCCTATTTACCTAAAACATTATGTACGTCAAAGAACACCTAGAAAAATCATACACTGGCTCACCACTACACCTTTGTTTATCCTTCTTTCACGTTGCACCGAAGTTAGGATTTTGTGATTAGTGATAGTTAGGCGGCTGGAGGGTGACAAACTTTTTATATTAATTTAACAACTTCCCATTTACAACGCGGGCGAAGTCGCGGATAACAGCTAGTATTGCGTGTCGAGTGGCGAAACTCAACGTCGTGCTTTCCCTTACCAGAGAGGGAAATTTAACAATTTTACAGTTGACTCTTTACCACTGCGCTACGATGGTGTATGGAAGAATTTACATATAAGCTACTACATATATATTACCGTTAATGTTATAATAATAAAGAAAATTATAACAAAAATGTGGGGAAGGTTGGATTCCGACCCCTTAAAATAAAGGACACGTCGAGCGTAAATTTAGATCCTCTGCATGATTAATTTTACCCCAAAGTGGATAAACAAAAGGTAAGGCGCGTGGACAGTCATTTGCGAAATAACTATACGTAATAACTAAAATAAAAATCTTTTTTATTAAAACTATAAAGTGTGCGTTATGTTGCAGTTGTAGTGTAAGATTATATACACAGTGGTTATAGGTTCGTTTCCGTTCCAATCAATTTTCAATTTGTACCCGTAAGTTAAATCAAACAGTTTCGGGTAAAAAAGTATTTAAATAACATAAAATCAAAACTTACATATAAATCTTATGCTTTGATATATCTGCCCGGAAAAGTATAGAAGCATAAAGTATAAAAAAGTATAAATAATTTATGATTTATCAACTTATTCACGCCTAGTACAGAAGGAAGCTCTCCGAGTAATAATTCAATCTACAGTCATCGTTTTATATTCTACGATGGTACACTTCTTACTGAAACTGCATCGAGATAGCTCCAATAATATTAAATACGATTTGTCACCCGTAACTTCATTTGCGTGGACTTTATGAACCTGGCCGCACTATTTCCATCAGTGTTCTCCTTAGCTTAGACTAAGAAATATAAAATAGCATTCCAGTTCCCGTAGGAATATCAAAGAATCCTCTCTTAGTGCATCCTTACATTCCCCAAGGAACATACGTAACACATTTCAAGTTTCTGCATAAAGTAGCTGTGCGTTGTCCGTCAGTCACTTAGTAATTGTAATAGTTTTATATATGAATACTGACAAAATATAAATTTGTGTGTGGTTATTCCACATATAATTGACGTGAAACGTGAAACTACGAAAATTTCGCAATTACTTTATTTTATAGGGCTCTATATTTCTTTAATATTTTATTTCTATTTATTATTTTGCGATAAGTACTATATAAATGCTTTTATAGTATCCTGCCTCACTATTTCTCATAGATGTTTATTGTTTGTCTCCTTATCGTGTCCTTTTTTTTATTACATTAAGTTTCATATCATAACTTTCAAAGAGTTTTACTTCAATAGAGTATAAAAGTGCCTGTAGGAATCGGGTAAATCCTATTAGTGTTTCCCCTACACTTCTTAAAGATATTATAGGTTCCCTAGAAGCCAAATGTCAGCTTTCCATAACCATATGTTATGCACGTGCCTTGTCTGCCAATATATTGTTCATATCGATTAAGTAGGGGATCCCGCCTCGGAACATGGCCGAAGAACACAGTGAAGTTTTATTAGGTACGGCGGTTTACATTTACCCATCCGGAACCACATATAACCCGTTCGAGTCCCCATTCGGGCGGGTATCTCTCACGTATTTCCTCAAGTTTAAAGGGTTACGTCCTCCGCTCGCTTCGATCAACCAACTCCAGCTTGTAACGATCAAAAAGTAAATTTCAAATATCATGCTAGTGTGTGATTTTCTGTATTATACTCGAGTGACTAAATTAAATCTGCCAATCGCCGTGTGTAGCATCTAACACTATAATACAAAAAAAAATACCGTCGCAGAAATATATTCATCGTAAATCGTACGAGAATAATTATTCAGTCCATTAGTATTTTAGATATATAACACGTGTCTACCGATACGTCTATCAAAATTATAAAAGGCCAGATAATTACTCATTGATGCAACTACGACACAGGCCAGTAATTTATTTTTAAAACGTAGTTAGTAGGATCTTTTCAAATTTGGTTAGGTAGAAAGAAGAACTCGGAACATGGAGGTTAATGAGTGTTGATCAACATTTTAAAAGGAGCTGCAACAGATCTGTAACCTGTACATGTTAGCTTGACCTTTTTGACAGATGCAAAATTTTTCTGATCGACATAACTTTGCATTGACGAACATATTATTTTATTATTTATTTATTATTTCTTAATTTAATGATTTTAAAAATTGAAAATATATAAAAAAATACATATAAATCAAACATTTCTAAAGATTCAAGCGTTATCCGAAAATTTTAAGACCTTTTATTGCTACAAAGTAAAATTTAAATAGGAAAATAATAGACACTTGTGCAATGTTACATCGGTCAGGCGAAAGGGACGCGAATAACACAGGTAGTAACTGTTACAAATATTGAATACAAAAAAATATTATTAAAGATCATTGTTAATTTATTGGTACGAACAGGGGTCCTTTTGGGTTCTCTTTGGCTAGAATATAAAATTTTTCTAGAACTAAATAAACAGAATATTTTAAGCGTGTTGATTTTAGTTTCTTTTTTAATAAACTTGACTTTGTCGTGGGTCGTCATATTGAATGAAATTATTATAACCGAATTACAGCTAAAATAGTGTATATTTAATTTTAGTATTTGAAAATATATTCCAGTGCTTCGAATACGAATTGAAAAATCAAGTCTGTCTGTGTCTGTGTTTACTGTATCTGTCTGTTTGTCTAGTGAATGTTCGAACGTAGAGTTATCGAAAATGTTTTTTCCGATTACTAAAATACCGTATGCTAAACGCCTAAAAACGTAATTGGTTCTGAGTTTGATTCTCACTCAGGGTAATGGTTATATGTAAATTATTTTCATTCGAGATCAGTGTCAACATTTTTTTTAGCTTCACGCTGTGTCCCGCATATAGCAAAGTAGGAAGAGGGAACCTAAGAACCTAGTGTTAAAATATTCCGTTCCCCACTTTCCGCCAAATTTAGGCATTGCGTGCTGAGTGGCGGAACTAAATCTCTACATGCAATGTTTCGACTTCGGACGAAATGTGGAGGCCGGAATATCTTGATACTTGGCTCTCCCTGACCATTCTGCTATGCGAGTAAAAGCTTAAAAAAGTAATAAAGGAAAGAAAAATATTTTCATAAAAAATTATATGAAATCAAACTTTAAAGAAGTAGTTCCAACAAGGGGTGCAGTGAGCAGACCCCCTGGCGCCGCGCACCTGTCCACTTCCGGTCGCACCCTACTTTTCTTGTAAGTTTGTACAGAGGGGTCCCTTCAATAGTACTCGGTGTTATAACAGTGGTTTTTTGAAATGTTTGCGTTTAATATACATTAATGACCCGACTTATGTACATTTTTACTATTTTTTTAATAAATATAATATTTTTATAGTTTAAAAAAATGTTTATGTGATATATATTTGTGTTGTTTTTCTGTGATAAAAAGTGATAAAAATGGTTGTATGCTTTAGTCAGAAGACCGGATAGGTAGTAAGAACCTAGTGTAAGAGCACTGTTCTACGCTAACCGCCCGATTTTGACGCATTTCATGATGAGTGTCGGAACTCAACGCCGTGTTTTGTCCTAGACAATAGTGAGAAAATGAAAATAATTTAAATATAACCATTGCTCCTAAATAAGGATCTAATTCACAATCAACACATGTGCAATAACCACGTTTAATATCGCAAAGCAGCAAATATAGCATTTAATTATACATTTCTCATTTAAATTCAATCCTGAGCAAATCTAATCACGCGCGTTTGCAGTCTCATTATTTACAGTCGCATCTAAAACTCAATTACGGTTGTTAATAAATGGAGAACTCCATATAAAGAAGCTTCACACTATATCCCCCATAATAAGGTAGGGCGAAAAGTGGGGAACGGATTTGTTGAAAGAGAACGGAGTGTCTTGAGTTTTTTTTTGTAAACTTAATTACAATTTCAAGGCCACATTGCGATCTTGTTTTTTAGCTCTCGTAGCTTATTTGACTTTGTTTTTTTTCCAAGCTTCATTACAATACGAGCTCCACATACTCCTGGCGACCTTTTTTTTTGGGTACCGTGGCGTAGTATGGACTCCTCGCCACAGAAAACAATGCTCTTAGCAGTCTCAGAGAGCGCCCTGTGACGGCAGCGCCCATATGCATTGCACACCCTGCACTATAGGTTAACCACCCCTGATAGGAGTGTAGAAAGTTAAATTTTAAATAATAAAATAATATTACTCACTGCATTGATATGTATTTTTGTATAAAATAACATACGTACACGTTGCTACAGAAACGTATGTTTTACGCATTTCACGATACGTCAACCGATTACCGAACCGATTAAAAGTTATTTTAGGTAATTCTAATAAATTCTATTGCGATTTTATGGAAATAAGAAGATCAGTACTCACTTAAGAAAACTGATATTTTATACGTCTATTTTTATTTCGTAAGCTCTTCAAGTTTTTTCTAGTATTACTAAGCTGATCTACCTCAGTTTCTACGAAGAAGAATAACATAATTTTAAATATTTTTTAAAGCTATCTTATAATAATAAAAATCTATACCTATCTATTAATTTATGGAAGGCGTATTATAATTAATGTATGTATTAATATTAATAATTGAACATCATTATTAGGTTGATATTTAAATTAACATGGAGTAAGCAGTTTGATTTTGTCGTCATTAACTCACGGAAAAATATTATTGCCAACTCGGCGGCATTTCGTGCTTTTAAAACCATATTTGTTATTTACTACGGACCCTTTGGTAACTCAATAAAGCGGAACACAAACAAACACAGTACAAATACAGTATTTGTTTATTTGTACATATCGAACATCGAATAACATAATAAATACACATTTTTCAATGAAAATTCGTATGTGACATATGGATATAATTGTATTGAATTCGTTAATCTCGATACCAGTATAATATAGGATAACATCCAGATGTATTTAAATTAATCAACCCATATACATGTTTTATAACAGTAGACTGCTGTTTTTCTGAAAACAATTTGTTCATCATTAAAAGCATGTTTTCAATAATTAATAGTACTATTATCATAATATTGTTTTAATGTAGTAAGAATTTTTAAAAATAAAATATAATATGCTATTATATTTTGATATGGTTGATACAATACTTTGATACGAGCACGATACTCGTATATCAAGCGTATCGATATATCTTTTGGTGATGTATCAATGTTAACACATATCGTATCATAAAGGTCATCTCTAACGCAAATTTTCATCACATTTAAAGCGTATAATAAGATAGTCAGGAAAGAAGCTAGAGTCAAGACACTCCGTGCTCTAGTACCCACCTTTTTTTTAACGCGAGGAAATTATGGAATCCCACCCGCGGAGACTCGAATGGGTTATGTTGGACTCTGGACCGGCTGTAAAGAGACCGACCGTATACCCACTAAAACCTCACGGTGCTCTTCCTCTACCGCCACTGGCTGAGAGCTACCCTCCAAACACCTCGGCGCTCCATTATCCAACTGGAATCGCAAGCAATTCCTCTTGAGTTCAATCTTTTGCTATATCTTAGGAAAACGGGAAAACGAAAATAATCTATATATAAATACGTGAAGCTAAACCTATGTACCCCTATTACGAAAATTACGTGGACAGAGGAGCTTGAAATTTGGCACACTTATAGTTCATATAGAGAAGGAGTGCAGAATTATGAGTAACACGTGTCATATATCATTTACTACTAATATCGACTGATTTTCGTAAGTTAGTCCGACACCTCTATTGTTAAATTATTTACCTTCGACAGTAACAGGTGCTACTGTATAATTTGTCGAAGATTGTATGAAATTTGAATACTGTCTAGACTTTATATTTTTAACTTATCTTTATTATATTTTCGGCAAAATTTCTTCGAAATATATTAAGTATATTTTCAGCTCGTTTATATTGTTATTGTAATAACGAATTTATAAGTACGTAAGTCCTAAGAACTTTTAAATAGGACGAAATCGGAGCGTATTTATACGTTTTATTTGACACAGCCTTTTTTTAAATATAATATAAAAGGTCTTGGTGTAGTGAGACAGCGTCTGATTCTAAATAGGTCTTGTAAGTTTATAATTTCCTCTCGAGGGAAGGAAAGGCTTCAAGCTTTTACCTCATAGGTTGAGCAGAGAGAAACTAATGTCAAGTCATAGTGTTCTCCATTTTTCACCCGAATTTGAGCGATAAATGTTGCGAAAATCAAAGCCATTTTAGCTTACCGAAACGCAAAAATGAAAATATTTTAAAAATGATCATTCCACTGGACAGGGATCGAATCTACAATTCCTACCTAGTTTGCAGTTAGTTGCCGAATCGCATCACAGCCCTTTAAAATAAACATAATATTAACTTTTGAAATTATAATTAAGACCCACTTAGTTGACTTTACGTACATATTCTTTTATGTTCATCATTCGTTTTTATATTTATAAATTCTTAGGAAAAGTAATAAAGTTTTTAACATTTACTTAGAAAACAACTGAGCTTATGAACTTAGCAAACATGGACGTCTATGTTATTGCGTATTTGCATTTAGCATCTTCACTATGACATAATCCTATTGCATACCGACTGCTTGCAAGCCTGTTAGACTAACCTTTCAGCTTGTCAGTTATCGTCTTACTAAATCTATCATCACTTATAAATAAATTATTTATTGCAGTTTGACTTAGATGTCAATTATCGTTTACCTGATAGTAAATTGAAACACGAACCCTTATATTAAGATTCAATCAATGTTAATTAAGTGCTATTTTGAATCTCGAATCGCTATTTTTTTTTTAACTTCACGCTGTATCCCGCATATAGCAGGGTAGGCAGAGGGAACCAGAGAACCTAGTGTTAAGACGCTCCATTCTCTTTCAACAATTCCGTTGCCTACTTTTCGCCGAATTAAGGCATTACGTGTTGAGTGGCGGAACTCAACGCCGCGCTTTGCTTTGTTACCAAACCCAAGAAATGAAATTTACATTTCCTGGAGTGGGGATCAAACCCACAACCTGTCGCATTTACAGTCGCACGCTTGTGCCTCTGCCACGACAGACGTTCGCTAATTTATATTGCTTTATATTACCATCTTCATTTGTAACAAAATAGTCAGAAAGAATCCAGTGTCAAGACACTGTTCTGTTCTCTACATCTGATACTAAAACAGCGTTCCAAGTGGCGGAACTCTATGTAGCTTATTTTCTTACAAGAGCGGCAAAATAAGAACAATTTAAGTAATCATTCTCCCGAACGCGAATCGTACCCAGAACTTAATTGTGTTAAGTATCATGCTATCCATGACTGCGCCACGATGACCTCTGTTATTAGGTCATTATTAGTTTTTTTAAATAAATAGGCAATTAGAATTTTAATTAAATAGGGCCTAAATTTAATTTCCGGCATTCATTTATACCGTCCTAAGTAAACCTCATGTTTTCTTTTAATTGAAAATCTTTTTATCAGGAGTTACATAGGAAACAGTTTCGTAGCGTTGTGACGTCTAACAGCAGAACCAATCGATATGGAGTAGAGTAGGTTAACATCATTCGACCAAATTTGTGTCAAGTTATCTAAAATCTGGTTTAATTATTGCTGTTCGTTTTGTTTTAAGTATCACTTGCATTATATAGAATCACATAGAAAATCTACCTGCTGTTGAGTAACGTAACCCAACGCCGGGCTTTGTCAGTTAGTAAAACCGAAATGTCCTAATATTTTAACTATAAGTATTGCCTAATCGATATCAGGCGATATGTCTGAAATTCTGATAAATAGCGAAAAACACAAAGTCTTTAATAAAGTTTTTCCAGAGCAAAATCTGACAATAGAAAAAAACAAAATTCATAATTTCGTTTTAGTAAAAACCAAACGAATAGCTAAAATAAAATTTGTAGCCTTGACGTAACACGTTAATAGGTGAAATATTATTTGTAGCCTATTGTAGTGATCTTAATATCATAAGGTATTAATATATTTATACTAGATCTTTTGATGCCGCCGAAATTGAGGAGTGGTGGAACTCAATGTCGTGCTTTGCCTTTTTACCAGCGCGAGGAAATGAAAATACTAAATATTATTTTAATATTTTCATTTCTTGAAGCGGGAATCGAACCCCATCCTTTTATGTTTACAGTCTCACACTTGTGCCTCTGCGCCACGACAGGCCTTAAAACCATTTAATTTATATATTGTTACAGAAAATGCGAGAAGGAACCAGATTGCGTGGCAATAGGTAGCAGACTGCGCGGCGCTATGGGCACGAGACCGCCCGCGGCCTACTGGCCTCAACTATGGGCTACCGTCGTCAGAAACTTGCTGCTTAAGAAGCGGGATACTAGAAAAACCCTTGCAGTATGTAGTGTCGATTTAACACCTAACTGTAAATGTGATTGGTTATAGATTCAGGATTTTTTCACGCTATATCCCGTATATAGCAGGATAGGCAGAGGGAATCTGAGAACCTAGTATTAAGACACTCGATTCCCAACTTTTCGTTGAGTTGAGGCATAGTGAGCTGAAAGGCGGAACTCAATGCCGCGCATTGCCTAGTTACCAAACCCTGGAAATTAAACATTTCCTGGAGTGGGAATCGAACCCACAAACCTGTTGCGTTTACAGTCACACGCTTGTGCCTCTGCGCGATACGACAAGCATTGCGCGACAGACTCAGGAAAATGGTTAGGTATATATAGTTCATTAATTTCTTCGCTTTGTTAGGGCAAAGAGCAGTGTTGAATCGCACCACTCAACACACAATGTTTCGATATCCTAGTGTGCGGAAAAGCCTGTTAAAGCTATAAACAGTATCTAATATATTTTATATCTATATATTCTCGATCGATGAGTGTTTGAACTTGCGATTGCAAGTTCCAACAACAATTTTTCAAATAGCTACGTTATGCTTGTATTTTCTTATCGTTGAGGCTTCTTTCTAAATAGCCCTTTTGTTTTTAATATGTATAGATGAAAAGTCTCTAAAAGAGATCGGTTATCGGAGACTTATTTAAGTTACTTCAAAAGATTTTCCGGTATACAAATGACAAAGAGATAATAGTAAAATTAAGTTAAATCTAAATCTCTTAGGTAAAATCTAATAGTTTTATAAATAAAATATATTTAAATAAAACTTTTTTTTATATATTTTAATTCATTTATACATAATAACTATCTTTAAAATGGTGATATTTTCCAGTTCTCTGATCTGGTGAGACAAAGTGCGTGGTTGAGTTTCGTCGAGTCGGTCGAGTTTTCTCGTTATTATTCAGAATATGGAATTATATGTTATCTGCCTATACTTTTAACTGATGGAAAAAATATTTAAGATATTTATTTTAATAAGACGATAAATACTCTTATTAAATCTTAGCATTTCAATAATCTACTATTTTTGTAATCCTAACATAAAAATATTATTAATCAAAATAAATATGATAAAAGATTTATTCTAATTAAAGAACGATCAGCTGTGACATTTGAGAGGATTAATAAAGAAAAATAACTTTCCAGGAAGTTCTGGTTCCTCTCTACTCCCTGGGTGTGTTGATCTTTCTTAAGATGCTAGTCCCTAATCCCAACTTTCCTGAAGTGACGAAGCCCGGCAGGTTGCTTAGAATTCACCACGACGCGATATCTGAAAATCATTCAGTCGCGGTAGTGGCGGACTGGGCCACCGCCAATGGGACTTTGGTAAGTTATATGTACATAATTAATTGACTTTAACAATACAATTACAATATATTAGTATATTAGTGTAGTACATATCTCTTTAGTGACTATTTTTATTATCATAGGTAAAATTAAACAAAACAAAAAAAACAACAAGGTAAAGACCCCGTATGTATAGTGTAAAAATATAAAGCTATTATATACTTCTATTAATTACAAGTTGTCGCCATTAACTTGTAACGTGAATATAAATCAGCTTATTTGCCGTTACCGTAGTAAAATCCTATTTTACGCATATTAAATGAAACTTTTAACCGGATTAATCGCGTATGTTTTAATTTTCGCATATACTGTTTTGGCAACGTGGCATTTCCAACACTTTACAATAGTCCGTGGTAACAGGTCGACGCCTGGACAAGTAGAATCTGGAACTAGGACTAGAGTAACGAAAGAGTTTTATGTACTCGTATGTACTATGTATATACATATTCGTATATAGAAAATCGTTCTAAACCATATACCCTTGTCATGTGTAAAATAATTTTATAGGCGAATTAATTGTGAAATGCAAAAATATTTTTTAATCATATGTACTATAATATAACTATTTACAATATTTAATATACGAACCATTAACATACTTCATATAAAATTGAATACGACTTTTCTTTTGAAACTACAGTGCATTTGTTAGTCGTAAAGCACTATGCATTTGGAACTCTTCAAACTGCCGTGAAATGGGGCACTAAAAGTTGTTTGTTAAAGTTAACTAAATTGTATTTATCTGGAGTATTCAGACTCCAATAAAAATAATTTCAAACCATATCAATAAGTATTTAAAAAATAAGTTCAAAGTACGTGTGTTTTTAAGCCCCTCTAAAATATGATAATTTTGATGAGATTTTTGATTACACGTTTAGAACGTCTACCTGTGTCCACGGTCAAAATTTTACTGTAAAGGATGAAAGGAATACCGTAGTGATAGAAGCGCCAAATTTCCAAAAAAATGTGTTTCTGATTACTAAAATATATTATAGCACTTAATATGGTTAAAATAATTTTATTTTATATATAAGCGAGGCCTGTTGTGGCGGAAAGGCACGAGCGTGCGTTTGTAAATGCGACAGATTGTGGGTTCGACCCACTCCAGAAAATTTAAATATTAAATAATATT
The DNA here is from genome assembly GCA_033558755.1 of Philaethria dido. Taxonomy (NCBI): domain Eukaryota; kingdom Metazoa; phylum Arthropoda; class Insecta; order Lepidoptera; family Nymphalidae; genus Philaethria; species Philaethria dido. The sequence goes on from JAKGSA010000596.1 coordinate 476,408, forward strand.
TAGCATTTTCATTTCCTCGCTCTGGTAACAAGACGAAGTGCGGGGTTGAGTTCCACCACTCAGTACGCGCTGCCTCAATTCGGTGAAAAGTGGGGTACAGAAATGTTAAAAGAGAACAGTGCGCTATCACACTTGGTTCTCTACCCTGCTATTTGCGGGGTACAGCGTGAACCTAAAAAATAGTAATACATAATGATATTTTTGGGCAAAAGTAATAAAATATTACCAAATTTTCTCTTAAGAACTAAGATTCAGTTGAGAGTCCTCGTATTAACCATTGTCACTGAATTAGAGCAGGGGTGAGTAACCCGCGGCCCGCTTAATAATTTTCGAACCGTTAAGCGTTTATTTACAAGACAGAATAGATTTCTACATCCTCCCGGTAATATATTAAATTCTACCAAATTATTTATGTCCACATTCCGAGTTTATAATGTAAAGTTTATAATATGAATACTAATAAACAAACTATGAATGTGATATTAGTGTGATTTTGGCCTACTCAAAAAAAATATTTTTGGATCGGCCCGTTGTTTAAAAAAGTTGCTCACTCCTGAATTAGAGGAGTATTCATTTTTCATTCGCAATTTGCACAAATTAGCTATTCAAGAGAAAAATCCAGCCGTTCTATAAATAATATTTAATTATTTTTACATTCATATTCAACACTCATCACGTAGTCGAGATTAGTTTAACGAAGTTGTTTAGATTAAATTCTCGTCTTTTCTATAATTTACAAGTACCTATTAATAAATGTAATAGTCGAGAAACAGTGTTTTAACTCTAGATATTTCCGTCTAAATTTGGGAGATATGAGAAAAATCCTATTCCCATACTTATGATAAGAGAAATATTTAAATGCTTTCAAATTTTTGTATGTTTCTACTAGAGATTCCATCTCCTTTTCGTTTTGTCAATCTCCACTTCAACGATCAGTTGTAGAAAGAATACCCAGTTAATGTGTGATTTTTTGGATTATGGATAAAATCACCTGGCCTAGCGGATAAAATTTATACATTAAATATAGAAATATTTTTCTTATCACTATTCTGAAAAAAAATATATAAAAAAGTATACATTTATCTGTAACTTTTTAAACAATAAATATTTTTTCAGCACTATTCAAACTTCCAGGGCTTTCTAGACGACATCAATTCGATGCTTATCGAGTCAAATCAGCATCCCATCAATTGGATCCGGTATAACAACACGACGGAACTGAACGACGCGTACCATAGTAACGCTAAGAGGTTTCCTCTAGCTGTAATATTTCATACAGATCCAGGAGCTTTTGGGGAACCGTTAAGGTAATGCCTTCTATAGTCTTCAAATGTATTTTTATATGTTAAAACTTTTGATTCCTTTTCTTTGAAAATTATGGGGACAAAAGAGTATTAAATTTACGGTAGTCAGTTTATTTAAAGAAGAAGATTTTTTCTTTTCAGCTTCATACTTTTGTTAACATAAAAGGGGTGGTTAGAGAGAACCCTAGTTAAAAACTTCATTCTCCACCTTCGTGCCCCGCCCGGAATTGACATTTATGGTGGCGAACATTGCGATAGGTTTTTTCCCGCTGTTACTAGTACCCACAACCTTTTTACACGTACGCAGTCTCAGTTCTATGATTAATAATCCATGCATAGCGTCTATAATTTAATTTATTAACTTATTAAGTCGATAAATCCAATCTTCGTTAGGTCAAACTTCTTTGACATAAAGTAGGAAATACATCGACCCAAATTGGCTTCCTCTTTAAGAAGATCCTTTGATCACACGGATCGAGAGGCAAGACGCACTCATTTGAGATTATTATTTGGTTCGATAATTCCATGGCAATATTTTTAAACTTCTATGTAATATCATTTTTACTTTTTTTACAAGTTCATCGTGGCGCAACGGTACAACGTCTGACTGTAAACATAATTGGTTGTAGGTTCAATCCCAAATTAATGATTATATTTACATTATTTAAATTTTTACGCTCTGGTAATGTATTACCTAAGGTTGTGGTGTTTATTTTCGCTACGCAATACGTAATGATTCGATTCTGGACGTAAAGTGGAACACACAGATTCTTGACTATAGAATTTTTTTATTAATTAATTAAACAACTGCCTCTTGGGTACTGTTCGGTATAGTACTTTTAAATTAAAGTCATCAGTCAGGGATTAAAACCCACACCTTTGGTCTGGATAACCTTACTATTAGGCAAAGCTTTTAAGTATATTCTTAGTTACAATTTATTTTGAATATGAGCACTTTAAATTAATGTTTTTTTATAAAATTTAATAATAGAGAAGGGGAGAAAAGAGAGTTATTAACTTTTTTTCACTTTTAGATACACAATTCGAACAAATCCATCCAGAGATGGAGGTACACCATCAACGAGGACCCTAACGACGTCTCCGGCAAAATGTAGGGAAAGAACCGGTTATAAGGACTGGTCTTCTGACTGGTCCCGTGGAGGTCAACTGATACCGTTATCAGAAATGCATAGAGAAGATACCTGTCCTGTTCTACAATATTACTATACGGGTTTCCTAGCTTTACAGACTTTGATTGACTATGTGAAAATAAAAGTAAGTGGTTTGAACTAAACAATATTTTTAGAAAACGTAAAACCTGTTTGGTGGTAGGAGGTTCGTCCTCCGTCTGGCTCGCGACCACTATCATGTCAAAGACGAACCGCCAAATATCTTATGATGTGTTCCGGTTCGATGGCATGTAAGCCAGGTTTTCCCATTCCCACCCATCCTTTCCCCAAAATGTGGTGGTTCCGAGAACGGAATACTACATTGTCCTCCTCTTCCATCTGTATCCTCTAGGTTGGCAACGCATCTACAACATCTCCGGTGTTGTAGATGTTCATGGGCGAAGGTATCCACTTACCATCAGGTGGTCCTTCTGCTCGTTTGCCATCCGTTATCCATAAAAAAAAAAAATTTTTTTTTTTTTTTTTTATTTTTTTTTTTTTTTTTTTTTTTTTTTTTTTTTTTTTTTTTTTTTTTTTTTTTTTTTTTTTTTTTTTTTTTTTTTTTTTTTTCCTATTGTACGATGAAAGCCTCTTATAAGAAAAAAAAACTTTGTTTTAATATTTTTTTTATCTTAAATATTTTTTTTTTTTCAACTTCACGCTATATCCTGCATGTAGCGGGGTAGGCAGAGGAAACCAGAGAACCTAGTGCTAAGACACTCCATTCTAAACAATTCCGTTCCCTACTTTCCGCCGAATTGAGGCAATAATACAAATAATTTATAAAATTATAATATTTTTAAAAAATCTACCAGATGGACACAGGCACCAGGTTCTACCCACCTCGGGTGGACCTCCGACAGTTTCCCAAACGCCAGCACACAGGGGACTGGCTGGTGATCTTCAGAGTGATCATGCCTATGTACATGGTGATGACGCTATCACAGTTCATCACCTACCTCTTAATGTTCGTTGTTGGAGAGAAAGAGAAGAAGATAAGAGAAGGAATGAGGATAATGGGACTTAAAGACAGTGTTTATTGGTAAGAGGTTTATATATTTTAAAGATTTTTTTACGTTTTTCATCTTGATATTTATAACATACAAGGCAGGAATAAATCAATGAAATCGTAAAATATATGTTTGTTAGGACAGACATTTTTTAACTTCAAATTTTATATCTAAATTTTATTTCTATTTTAATATAAATCATTTTTTTTTTGGATGAAGTATGTATTTACTATATAAGAGAATATATATTAGTTATTGATTTGAAATATTAATATCTCAAAAATATACGTATATAGATTTGTTCACCGTTGATTACTGTATTCAAAATACGTGTATTTTTTTAAAATAGCAAAATTTAAATTGTATTTAAAATAAATTGTAATTATATCACATATAACAAATCATTCAGAAATATATTACCCCGATATATTTCCTTAATTCAACACTGGCTAGGTAGAGAGGGGAGCCCCAACAGTGAAGGCGAACGTTAATGTACTTTGAAGGGGCCCTTAAACCTACACTCCCAGAAACTGCGTCGAGCGTCTCTCCCTCTCTCCGTGGATTCAACACTTGCACCTTGACGCCATTGAATACTAAGAAATTGCTTTTTCTCTTTCAGGGGCTCATGGTTTTTGATATACGCAGTTTTCGTTACAATACTATCACTTGTCAGTACGGTTTTATTATTTACTCTGAAGGTAAATGTAACTTTTATTATTATGTAGTTTTTTTAGCGCAAATGCGAATGAGTGTCGGTTCGATTTCCACTTGAGGAATGATTATATTTTAATTAATTTTCTTCATAAAGATAAGAAAGACGTTTTTAGATAATGTATAACAAAATATTGCAATTTTCTAAAAAAATATATACGATTTTTTAGTAATTTTCTATTTTGCAATTTCAGGTTTTCCAACATTCGTCCTATATTTTGATCTTCCTTTTGATGCTCTTATTTGGGTTCACTATTATAACGTTTGCTTTCATGTTGACGCCTTTCTTTGATAAAGCAAGGGTAAGTTTAACTTTTTTATTTTCATTTTAAATGTTGGCTTTGACTTGGTATTGTTTGATAAACTGTAAGTTTTTATTTGTGTGACTTTAATTAAAAATGTTTTCATAAAAAAACTTTAAATATAATAATTATGTTAAAGAAAATATTTAATTTTCACTAGTAAAAGATTAAATTCAACAGATTTAACATGTATTAAATGAAACTATTTTAATCGGATTAATCGCGTATTTGGAAATACATTTCAAGAAACCTGACGTTTCTAACACTTTATGGTAGTTCATGGTCTCAGGTAGACATACAGTCTAGATTTAACATAGCCAGCAAAAAAAGTCTTAAAAACCAACTACTATAACATAACCCTAAAAAAAGTAATTTATATTTTAAATTTTATGATATAAGTAACTCAGAGAGACTATTCCAGACGGCAGGTATTCTAGGCAGCTTCGCAGTGAACCTCATGAGTGGTCTCTATTTCATACAAGTGTTTGTGTCAAACGCGGACTCCCTCGCGTTCTGGTTCGTGTCACTCATCAGCTCTAGCTGTTACGCTTTGGCTATGGACAAGGTATGTAATCTGTTTTAATATGATATTTTATATGTATATTTATATAAAAACAACGTTACTTATAATATTTTGTAAAAGGGGATAATTTGACTTGCATATATATTTTAAATTTTTTTTATTTTCAACTTCACGCTGTATCCCGCATACAGCAGGGTAGGCAGAGGGAACCAGAGAACCTATTGTTAAGACACTCCATTCTCTTTCAACAATTCCGTTCCCCACTTTCCGCCGAACTTAAATATTTATTTTATATTTATTAAAAACTTATTCACGCCTAGTATAGATTTACTCGTTCATTTTCTTTTTGTTGTAATGTAATCATGGAGATCCTTGTGGTACTCCATTACCAATGACCATTGATTAACATATATATAAATTAATAATAGTCTGTTGGAAATATATTTGAAATATAAACATTTTACAAAAAATGTTGTATGTTAAATGAATAAAGTAAAAACATGAAATTTCTATGAAATAGTAAACCGATGCGTTTAAAGCAACTTTAAAATATACTCATTTATGAATATGAAGGTACCTTTTTAGCAATGTTATTCGGCAAAAATCCTATTTGTAAATCAATTATTGTAACATAAGCTTTTATAAAAAATACAGCATATCTACGAAAATGAAAAAAATATATCAAATTTAGTTAAATAGAAACATGGGTTTGGAATGTGGAGGTGAACGTCTATGCATATTAACCCACAAGACTACACTTAGGTACTAGCTCTCAGGCACTGCCTCGAGGTCCATTCCATACAACTCAATGGGCACAGTAAATCCTTAGAATGCTAACGAGTTTCTTCTCTCTGTATAAGAATACACCTTCCATATCTCTATCTCTATGTACTGTTATTTCCAGGCCTTAGTCCTGGATATGGCAGGCGTAGGAGTGACCTGGGACAATCTTTGGAGCGGTCCCGGCGTGCCTTTCGGCGGCAGCCTCATCATGATGGCAGTGGACACCGTACTGTATGGACTAGCTGCATATTGGCTTGATGCGGTTATACCAAGTAAGTCCTATTTTCTATTATTTTTTACTACTTTTGTTCTGAGAACCTACCGTAAAAACAAACTCCGTTCACCACTTTCGTTCACAACTCAACGCCACGTTTTGTCTTACCAGTATGGCATTTTGTATGGGAACACTTTAGTTCCTCTCACACGCGGTAGGGGCACTATTCAATTTTCATACATATTCTTTCGATAACGATACGAATACTTTGTCGCAAGCTTTCGTGCTTGCCCGCCCTACAGAGCGAAGAAATGAAAGTGGTTTAAATACAATCATACCCCGGAGTAGGAATTGAACCTGCAATTAGACGCTAAATATTTATAGACGTATTCTAAGAACAAAAAATATTTTTTGTAATTAAAATTTTAACAAAAAAAAAAACAATTTCATGTAAAATGCACTAAAAACTTCGCCAGATCGTAACTTTATATTGAACCACATCAAGCACTAGTTGTCATATAAAAAGAGGAATCATTAAAATTGGTTTAGCTAGTAAAAAGTTATGCAGTAACCATTGCGATTGACCTACACTACGAAGGTTATACATAAGTACTAAAATAGCTCATCTAATTCAAAATTTCAGGTGAATACGGTATCAAGCAAAAGCCGTGGTTCTGCCTCATGCCCTCCTTCTGGATGGGGCGACGGGGACGCGTGTCCGCCGTACATTTCCATTCTAATGGCGACGCACAACATAAAGATATCGAACCTGTACCTAAGTAAGTATTGAATTTAATTCTATTACTGAGTATTTTTTTTTATGATTGATAGGCTAACGTTTGACCGCATCAAAGTCTGACAGTAAGCATTAATGCGGTCTACGATGATGCACGTTTGCCTAGAAAGAACCTATTGATTCATGATTTGAAACTTAACTCATTCACTTAACTCATGACTTAGGAAAAACAGTAGCCGGCAATGAGTTTCATAGTTTCGCTGTGCGAATAAAGAATGTAGACTCAAACCGCTTTGTCCGTACATAAGGAATATCTACCATGTACGGATGGCGTGAAGTCCGGTAGTGAAATGGGGCAGGGGGAATTATGTTATGCAATTCCGAGGCACATTCCCCGAAATGTATGCGGTAAAAAGCTATTATAACAATGAGGCAACCATGCGCCGATGACTAAGGCTCTGCAGATGAGTATCGATGAGGGTTTCGTCAGCAATTAACTTCCTAGCACGTCTCTCAATTGACTCCAAAGCTTGTAATTAAATTGTTGTCTGTATATTTTGTGCCTAGAGACATTTAAAGAAATTTTGGAGTGGTATATAACCACTTCATGAAGCAATGCTTATAGTTATAATATTTAACATTTATAATATTTGATTGCCTTAAAAGTAAATTAAGAAATCAGAAACACTTTCTTAAAAATCCAATCAACCGACCAAACGATCGTTTAACTTAAATGGACTTAGACGTTTCCCAAAAGGCGCGGGTTCAAATCATCATTCATTCAAAGTAATATGTAATATTACATTAAATAATAAAATAAAACATTTACAGGGAACTACAAGACAAGGAAGCCATAAGAATCGTTGGTCTCCAGAAAAGTTTCCGCCATTGCCGACGACCTGAAATAAAAGCTATCGACGGAATCGACCTCAGTATATATGAGGGTCAAATAACAGCTGTGCTCGGTCATAATGGAGCGGGGAAGTCCACGCTTTTCAATATACTGACAGGACTTACAGCGCCTACCGCTGGCACAGCTTATGTGTATGGTTTGGATGTTAGGTAAGTTAGTTATGATGTAGTACTTCTTTTGGCGCGTTAGAGAAAAAGGTGAGATTAACATTTTTAGAAAACGTATAATAATTTGAACGCAGCGGGACTCGAACCCGCCTCGTGGAAACAGTCCAGCGCTCTGACCGCTATGCCTACCGCTACGCGCATGGCTTAGCGGTCAGAGCGCTTTTTCATCCAGCTGCTTCGAAATTCTTATCTGCTTGTGACAACTTATTTTTGTTGTTAGATTCTCTGAAGACAGATTTTTACAAATTCCTGCTACCCAAAGATTATTCGTAAAAACAATACTTTATATATATATGTGAATACGTTTTCTTAAAATTTTTTAAACTATCAAAAATATCGTGAGTCATTTTTTTATGATGCACACTCACAGTCACCAAAAACCGACATCAAATTCATATTTAGCACTGTCCCTCATTATTTTAGCCTTATTATTTTATTATCTTCTCTGATTTCAGAGATCCAAATGATATGCATGAAATAAGACAAATGATTGGTGTCTGTCCTCAACAAGATGTCCTCTTCGACTTGCTGTCTGTTAAAGAACATTTAAAGTTTTTCGCTGCTGTTAAGGTATTCTCATTATTTATTTGCCTTAATAAATTTGTATATATCTTACTTTATATATTTATATTATCATATGGAACATTTATTTTGACTTTTTACCCCTTTGACGTGTAAACAGTCTCGTGTTTAGTTAGCAGAGGGGCCCTAAATATTTTAAATTATCATATGTTTATTTACCCTAAAAAGATATTTGAAGAATATAATTTTAATAATTTGCCAGGGTATACCTCGTAAAAGAATACCGGATGAAGTGCATAAGGCGTTAGCGGAAGTGGGTCTGTTGGAACAAGCGGCGGTGTTCTCGAAACATCTATCGGGTGGACAGAAGAGGAAACTTAGTATAGCCATCGCCTTTATTGGAGATCCTAAGGTAAAAACTACAGTACTCGCACTTATATATACCAACGGGTTCTACGTACACTGGTACAAATGCAAATACACAATTTAACAAGCCATTAAAGGTTCTTTGGGTCATAATTTTGTTATTATTCAAAAGATTTATTTTTCATTTATTTTTTTTAACTTCACGCTGTATCCCGCATATAGCAAGGTAGGCAGCGGGAACCAGAGAACCTAGTGTTAAGACACTCCATTCCCTTTCAACATTTCCGTCAACATTTCCGTTTCCCATTTTCCGCCAAATTGAGGCATTGCGTGTTGAGTGGCGGAGCTAAACGCCGCGCTTTGCCTTGTTACCAAACCCAACAAATGAAAATACTAAATTTTATATTTCCTGGAGTGGGAATCGAACCCTCAACCTGTCGCGTTTACAGTCGCACGCTTGTGCCTCTGCGCCACCACAGGAAAACGAAAGGAAAAGATTTATTAATCGAACAATATCAGGAACTTTATTAAGTTGTATAATATATCATATAACCTTTAATATAATAAAGTTATTATATTGATACGTGATGGAAAAATTTTAGATCTCTTTTTTATAAAAAAATGTGGACATAGGAGTATCATAATTAGCATACATGCAGAAGATTTTCCATTTTTTTTTTTATTATAACCTGATAGATATTAAATTTTAAATGATTATTTTTTTATAATTTCACATGACTTGAAACAAAATGGTTATAAAAGTATACAGTACAAAATGTTCCATCACTTATTAATATGTAAATGATATTTTCATAATTTCATATTGTATATACAAACCTATATTATTTCAATAATAAATACACAATTTTTCAATCAAAAACCATCGTGGCGCAGTAAGAAATCATTCAATTGTAAACGCAATTGGTTGTAGATTCAATTTCCTCTGGAGGAATAATTATACTTAAATTGTTTTCGCCTGTTGTGGCGCAGAGGCTCAAACGTGCGATTGTAAACGCGACAGGTTATGGGTTCGATTCCCACTCCAGGAAATGTAAAAGTTTAGTATTTTCATTTCCTGGGCTTGGTAACAAGGCAAAGCGCGTCGATGATTTCCACTTAGCACGCAATGCCTCGATTCGGCGGAAAGTGAGGAACGGAGTGTCTTAACACTAGGTTCTTAGGTTCCCTTTGCCTATCCAGCTATATGCGGGATACAGCGTGAAGTTATGTATGTATGTATTTATGCTATTTTCGTTTCTGGTGGGCGAAGCGCGGCGTTGAGTTACGACACTTACGGACGGAGTGTCTTAATTAACTAAATATGCAAATTTTGTAATTTCAGATAATAATCTTAGACGAGCCGACAGCGGGCGTGGACCCGGTGTCGCGCAGACAGACGTGGCGCATCCTGCAACGCGCGCGACGCGGGAGGGTGCTACTGCTTACTACGCACTTTATGGATGAAGCTGATATATTGGGGGATAGGAAAGCTGTTATTAGCAAGGGAAGGGTTAGTATTTACTTTGATTAATCTTAAGATTTATCTTAAGATTTTATGTGTCTGTTTTTAAAGTAATGGAACTTTTATTTAAAGAAAGCAACTTGTTGGAACACTCTATTCTCAAGTTTGAGGCCTTCATATGTTTAGATAAGGAACTCAACGCCGCATTTTGTTTTCGTAGCATCTTATTTAAAATCCGACACTATCCCCCTATGACAAAATGATCTGCATTTTCAAAAACAGTGTAAATTATAGTATTTTATTATTTATACTGATTAACTATAAATAAATATATTTATACTAATTAATGTAACGCCTGTCGTGGAGCAGAGGCACAAGCGTGCGACTGTAAATGCGACAGGTTGTGGGTTCGATTCCCACTCCAGGAAATGTAAAATTTAGTATTTACATACAACCGAAGCGCCGAAACGTTAAGTTTCGCCACTCAACACGCAATGCCTCAATTCGGCAGAAAGTGGAGAACGGAATTGTTGAAAGAGAATGGAGTGTCTCAATACTAGGTAATCTGGTTCCCTCTGCCTACTCTGCTATATGCGGCATACAGCGTGAAGTTAAAATATATATATATTATTATTGTGGCCCCGTATGACAGTGTTTGAATGTACACGCGATTGGTTGTTATCATGGGTTGATTCCCGCTCCGGGGGAACAATCATATTAAAATTATTTTTATTTCACTATTTTAGAAAGATAAGCCCGGAAAAAATTTAAAAAACTACAATCTTTCAAATAAATTTCAGGTACGATGTGCGGGTACTTCGCTGTTTTTGAAAAACAAATTTGGCATCGGTTACCATTTAACTTTAGTACTTGACGGTGAGTACACAAAAAGTTTAGTAATATACTAGCTGTATCCCGCGATATCGTTTGCGATATAAATGCTTAACTCATTTATATTCTCCGGCCTTACCGCAGCAACTTCGAAACCCTTAGTGCTACAAGGATATCTACGTCCAGTAGTTGCATTCGTACGTTGTCTGTCAGTCAATCAGTAAAGCAAACGTTTAACATATATAGATATACTGTTTATAAGTATATAATAGTATATAGAAGTACTTGACAGTCCGATACGACGCTTGGTCCCCAGGCGCGTGCCGCGAGCACCAGATAACGCGGCTGGTGCGCGGACACGTGCCGCGCGCGGAGAAGGCGCGCCGACACGGACGCGAGCTCTCCTACATCCTGCCGCATTACGCGGTACATCTGTTCCCTCCACTCTTCCACGCTATCGAGATAGAGATACGTGATAAGACTAATCGTTTGGGTGAGTTATACTATCACAAAAAACGTTGTAGTGAATCACTAACATTAATGCCTGTCGTGGCGCTGAGGCACGAGCGATCGTGAACGCGACAGGTTGTGGGTTCGATTCCCACTCCGGGAAATGGAATTTTTCATTTCCTGGGTTTGCTGACGAGGCAAAGCGCGGCGTTGAGTTCCGCCCCTCAGCACGCAAGAAGCAAAAAGTGGGGAACGGATTTGTTGAAAGAGAACGGAGTGTCCTAACACAAGGTTCTCAGATTCCCTCTGCCTACCCTGCTATATGCGGGATATAGCGAGAAGTTAAAAAAAAATAATCTAACATTAATACTACCGTACATGTTGTCTCACTACTGCTGCTTATTCTATTAATAACATTATCACAGTGATCATCATTGTGCCTATCAGAACCACTATCACGTGTCAATAGAAAAGAAAGTACGTCGACAATATTGCCATGTTTCCTGCATATTGCGTTACACATGTTTTTCCTTTCGCTATTCCACCATATTGAGATAAATACAAATAATCATTTGTGAGAATATTACTATAGTAAAATAATTCAGACAAGGTATATATCATTCATAACCACCCAAGACAACTGATACAAAAAACTACAACACTCCCCCAAGCCGACTGGTCATCGTGGGGGAAAATGACCACAACCTTCCAACAAAAGGAAATAAAGATCAATTACATGATAAATAGAAAGAATCAAAATTGGAAGAGGCCTTTGCCGACTGGCATACGGATCTACAGAAAATAAGGAAAAGAAACATAATAGATTAACCACCATTAAGAATTTTATGTTAGATTATAGATAGATTAAGAAATTTGTTAGTTTAGGATTAAGATCCGAATAAAGGGCTATATTATTATTATTATTATATATCATTCATCGATTTCCATTATTATCACTTGTACTTGCATTATTATCAGAATTCTAGTCTTTTAACAGTTCCTTCATAATAAGTATAAAATGATAGATCTTAAGGCATTATTTTATTAACTGACTTTAAGAAAGAAAAAATTCTCAATTTGACTGTAATTTTTATTTGGATTACCCTACAACTATTTGCTGCGTGGACCAATTTTGATGATTCTCTTTTTATATGATAGCTAGTGTTTCTGATGTGGTCCCATTTAAATTAGTTGACGCTGAATTCGGTTTTCTTTTATGTGCTAGTTTTTGTTTATTTTATTTTGATTATTTAATAATAGATGCTTTTCTTTTACTTGTAAAATAAAACATTAAAAACGATTTTTTTTTGTATACTATAAATTATAATATGTGTATCTATGTAAAAGAGAGATATATTAGAAATTTATTATATCCACATAAATTTCAAGGTATAACAAGTTATGGCGTATCAATGACGACGCTAGAAGAAGTTTTCCTAAGTCTAGAAGGAGAGAACGCGGAGGAAACGGAGGCTGTAGAAGGAGTGTCCTCAGTGAAGTTAGTACGAGCGCGAGCACTAAGCCGCAGCTTATCGTTGCAAAGCAAGACTTTGAGCTATCAGGTGACTATATGATTTTATTATATATTATTAATACTCTTTTATTAGCTTGGTCCAAATAATTTGACATTTGAATATAGACTTTAATATATATATATATATATATATATATATATATATATATAAGGTGCGTGCGCGGGAGCATCATTATTTTCTATCTACCTTAAAAATACTTACAATTTCTATCAAAACAAATACTAAATTACTTAATATGCTAACACTTTATTGCACTTTACAAAAAAAAATACATGACAAAAGAAATGAAATAAGATTTAATTTCTTTAGTAATTAAGGATGGGTTTATTTTTATAAGACATGTTTTCCATCCAACCTGTAGTGCATAAGTGTTTATTTTAGGTATATTTTTTATAAAGTTTTTTATTAACCGACTTCAAAAAAAAAAGGCTCTATTCGACTATTTTTTATTACTGCGTGAACCAATATGAATGATTCTTTTTTATATATTAACTAGTGCTTTTTTGTTGTCCCATTTTTACTTAGACAAATTCGTGACAAATTATGAGTTATTCGTAACAATTGTACTTTTTAGAACATTTTATTTGAAGTCGGTTTTCTTTTAATGTAAAATTCTTACTTATTATTGGATAAGTAGTTTTAAAACAAAAAGTCAAGAGAAAAGAGAAGTCTGCATATTTATTGGACGTGATTCGGATTTTCACTCGGAGGAGTTTTTTTTTTCGTTTTCTCAGTTTGGTTAGAAATACTGAGACGGTATGTTATAATTTCTTTAGAAAGGCAAAAGAGTAATTTATGACTATATACTAATATCCTCTGTTCATAAACACGATGTATTAGATAATGCGTAGAATTAAAGATATTTCATGAAAATATGTACACTTCTCTTCGGAAGCATAGCTTAAATTTGAAAATATTTATAGATATAATTATATATTTTTAAATATTTTAGGAATTGAACGATAAAGAGCAACAGAAGACCACGTCCCTACCGACGCCGCCCGCCTCCCACGCGCTGCACTCCACTACACACGGCGTCGAACATGTCAAGGTAAATAAAATAAGCTTATGTTTGTCTGTTCCTTTTATTATTGTATGTGTTAGCAACAATTTAACACCCTCAGCGCCAGACCCTAAGTGAGCGTTTAAAAAAAACACAATATTTTTTTTTTGTTGGAATGTGTTTAAAACTATATAATATATCATATATTGTTTTTCACCCCCGTTTTTCCCCTTTTTTCCTTGGAGTTTTTTCCGTGTGACATTACGATACAAAAATGCATATACTTTTGAATACACAGTGTTTTAGGCACTGTGTGACAAAAAGATACACATGGCGCCTAAGGTGTTAATATGAGGGTGGATAAAAATAACCTAGTAAGAGTAGAATCGCCACAGTAATAAAAAAGCTACTTCTTTAGATTGAGTTCCTTATATTCAGTGTTCAATGGTAGTGTGTGTGCTATATTCAGTGCTCAGTGTTTTTACTGAATATATTAGAAACTGAAGGTGTTAAGTAACATATGCGAATAGTATTGTATCTCATTATATACTAAAGTTTATTTTTATTATTCAAATGGCGTAAGTTAACATATGTTACTATACGTGTGAACGAATGAAAAATATATATAAAATATGTGAAGGCGGCATTGGGATTGGAACCCGCGTATCTTGGCAACCGTTCAAGCACTTCGCCCGCTAAGCTATGCATTTCTATCCAAATTGTCAAAACACTTATACGGTTGTTACAACTTATTTTGCTGGTACAAACATCTACCTGCACTAGGTTAGAATCTAGCTGCTTTGAAATTTTTATGTTTTCTAAAAAATGTTTTTCTTTTCCTAAGTGTGTGATTAACGCTTTGAACCAGTTTGGCCGCTGCAAAGAACACCTTGCAAAGTGGGGATACATCCCTAACTGTGACTGTGCCAACCCACAAACTATGACGCACTCGCTTATCTGTCCCAACTGCCCATTCACTCGCTCTAACGATGACCTCGTCGAGGCAACAGATGATGCAGTCAACGTGGCAAAACATAATTTAAACATTCAATTCATTGACACGAAGAAGAAGAACGCTTTAAAATATGAAAATGACAATAAAAAGGTATCGTTTACGTGGTCAGGTGTCGTCGGAGGCGGGGCTGGCGGTGGACGCGCTGTCGGAGGCGGCGCGCTCGCGCTCGTGTTGGCGCACGTTCTGCGCGCTCGTGTACATCCGCACCGTGCGCATGATACGCGACCCCTACAAGCTATACGTCATGATATTTATGCCTATCAGTCAGTGTCACATATACTATTATATAAAACCTTAACTAATACCCCATTTCATATACTATACGTTGAATTTAGGCGAAAAGTGTGGATTGGATCATCATCGGAGTACTTTCTAGTTACTCTATTGCGGAAAAAAGCATTCTTTGCCTGTTCTCACGTAATATATTAAGATTTATTGAGTTTTGTAAAATCACCTTTAAAACAGTAAAGCGTTAAATAATTAATTTTACATTTCTAAATCAAAAATTAAGAAGTCCTTTTCTATCATTCCTTTTAATAATTTCATTTATTTTATTTCTTTCTAGTCTCCTGCGCCCTCGGCCTCTACATGAAATCACGGCAAATTGTATTTTTTCGTATGCAGCCACTCAAATTGGATCCCAATGCCTATTTTAATAAGACACCAATCGCTTTATTCAGTGAAGAGAACAATATAAGAAATATAGCAGATTTAACTGAATCCTTGGAATCTTTTGGAGCTCATCCCATAGACTTATTTGATGGGAATTTCATAAGTTTATTAGATATGGAGAATTTCGGCGCATTCAGCTTGAAAGAAAGTTTAATACCCTTCGGAAAAATATTGGCGTACTATAACAGTACCTATACTCATAGTTTGCCTATCATTATAAATTTGTTGGATAATAGCCTTTATAGGTATGTGTTTATGTCTTATTTTTATCCTTATTTTTATTGAGATAGTGTCAGACTGTAAATGTGATTTATTGTGGGATCAATTCTCATCTGTTTGTGGTAGGACAAAGCGTGGCGTACCAACTACTCGGTGATTGGTTGCGTGTTGACGGAATAACTTGTTTTCGATCGAAAAATGTAAAACGGATTGTCCAGACACTAGTTTTTCAGTGACTACACTGCTGTGTGTGTAATCTACTTATAAATTTAAAAAAATAATAATAATAAGGTGTTATGTTATGTGATAATCAATCTAGTCCAAACTTCAATTCATTGATTATGTAAAAGTTTTGGACTGTATCTATTGTATGATGTGGTTTCGATCCCCTCTCGTGAATTATTTTATTTTAAATTATTTTCATTTCCTCGACCTGTCAAAACAAGGCGCGGCGTTAAGTTCCATCACTCAATAAACGATGTCTTGAGTTCGGACAGTTTTTTTAACAGTCCTGTTGTACGCTATGGTCACAGCTTGAAGCTGTAAAAATACCACATATTAACACATTGATTTAATATCATATAAAATGAATATATTCGAATGTATCTAAAATAAATTCACATTTACACTAACGCCTGTCGTGGCGCAGAGGCACAAGCGTGCGACTGTAAACGCGACAGGTTGTGCGTTCGATCCCCACTCCAGGAAATGTTCAAAGTCAAAGTCAAAGTCAAATAATTTTATTCAAAATAAGAAGTTACAAGCTTCATTTTTTGAACGTCAAATAATTTACCACCGGTTCAGTAAATTTAATGCCTCAGACCTGAGAAGAACCGGCGCAAGAAAAGTTAGTATTTTCATTTCCTGGCATGTTTGGTAACAAGGCAAAGCGCGGCGTTGAGTTCCGCCACTCAACACGCAATGCCTCAATTTGGCGGAAAGTGGGGAACGGAATTATTGTAAGGGAACGGAGTGTCTTAACACTAGGTTCTCTGGTTCCCTCTGCCTACGCTGCTATATGCGGGATACAGCGTGAAGTTAAAGAAAAAAAACTAACTCGTGGTTCTTCGTTCCAGGGTCCTAATGTCAGCATCAGGTCAAATCGACAATTTCAAGCCAATAGAAGTGTTAACGCATCCGTTCCAACAAACTGAACAGCAAGAGGAGTTCAATCTGGGGAATGTTGTGTGTGCCATATTCATGGGAATGATATTCGCTTTAGTGCCCGTCACTTTGGCTGTCGACATTGTTTATGATAGAGAGGTACTTGATAGGGGGTGTGGATTTGATTCCTGGTTGAAATAATTATTTAGCTCTTATAAATGGTTAGAAGCTATAAGGGGTGAACTTCGGAAATTGTAATCACAGTATTTTCACGTACTCATTTAAAATAAGATGATAAGTAAAATTGATTTGAATGAAAGTTGCGAAACATTGCCTATATCCGATGATATTGATTTAACTGTAACTTATAAATAAAAAGGAACTCAAGAATTAGTTTATCATTATATTAATCCATAATATACACACAAAGGACAAAACTTTGAATACCGTTTTATAAAAAACAGGCAATTGAAAATGAAATTTAGCATAAATAAAATTTACATGGAGTAGAAGTCCAGAAAGCATAATAATGCATTGGCATCGTGGCTCAAGTGGGATAGTGTATGACTGTACGAGTAAATGCTATTAGTTGTAATTTTAATTTTCACTCGGTGGGATGATTAAATAAATAAATAAATATTAATAAATAAATAAAATAAATATTAATAATAAATAAATAAATAAATATTAATAATAAATAAATAATTAAATAAATAAATATTTAAGTTATTTACATTTCTTCGCTCTGGTAAGAAAAAGCACGACGTTGAGCGCCGTCGTCTACTCGTATATAAATAGACATAGATGGCACTACAATGCATTTCGCGCTTCATTAGGGCGTGTGCAATGAAACCTTGGCGCCCCGTAGGCCTTACGCGATTATAAACTGTAAGAACGTGAAATAAGGTTTATTTTGAGTTGAAACATAATCCGCCGTTGAAGTAAAACCGCCCATAGGACTGCCGCCACCGCGCTGGCTGGCCGCTTCTGTCATATCATTGTTGTATGATGGTAATTACTAAGAGCATTGTGTTGGTAGTTCACTAGTTTCACTTTTTTACACTTTCACGAGTTATAATTGAACCTGATATGTGACTATCACTTAATAAATTTATTGTTTCAGATAAAAGCTAAAAATCAGCTGCGAGTGAACGGTCTCTCTATGAGCATGTACTTCTTGACTTACTTCACTATACTTATATTTATCATGATAGTCACTAGTGCTGGTGTTTTGGTTCTTGTAAGTACAAAAAATAAAATTCTAATATAAAAAAATAACCATATAATATTTTCATTTTATTCTGTACCAAGAGTGAATGTATCTTACACATGAATAATACATATTTTTTAGGGAGGCACTTTAAGTTTAATTTTTAAGTTATTTAAATACTGTTTGATTTGCTTAATATTTATATACTTTATTAACAGAAATATTTGTTAAGATTTGTCTCAATTGATACGAACAAGCGTTATTCGATTTTTTTCTTTTTAGATATATTAAGCGTCTAAAACGTCTATATTACGAGTATATTAACTTAAGACAATATTCCAGGTGATACTCAACGATATACCCAGTCTTACAAACGGGTCCGCCATCACGATGCTCTCAGGCCTCTTACTGCTGTACAGCCCGTCCGCCATTTTGTTTAACACATGCCTCTCCTATATATTCGACAAAATGGACTCCGCTCAAAGCATTATGCCCAATATTACTACTTGGGTCGGTGTTATACCTTTCATTTTAGTTGCTGTCTTGGATACTTTTAAATGGGGTAAGTTTTTGAAATTATTTTCTAAGTCAATCTCCTTTATAATATTTGTGATTTGTGTGAAAGAGAAACATATACGTCTTTTGTCATCTTCTTTTAATTTATTGTATTTTATGTAAAACTTACCAGTTGTGAATAAGATGGTAAATCCAAAATGGATTCTTTTCAGGACATTTTCAAGTTAATTGTATATATATATTTTTATGTTATTTACTTATTTATTTTTTACCTGAAAACGTATACGTTTAATTTTTTTGGATTTAGTATTATTTCATCTCTATAAATTAACAATAAATCATAAAATAATAAAAAACAATCTATGTTTGCTGAAAAATATAAATTTTGCAATCGACTTATTTATATTTTCCACTACAGTCGTGGAAGTTTGAATTGTGTCAATTAAATAATACTTACTTCAAGTCAATTGCTCTATGAAATAATCTGCATTATACGCTAAAACCATACCTATCCAGTTTAGCCGTTATATTAAAAATAGGCTAAAGGAAAGAGAAGGGGCCCTTTTTTTTATCGTGAGGAAATCCATTACGGATACCCGCCTGATTGGGGACTCGGATGTGTTATATAGGACTCCGGAACGGCAGACGTCGTCCGTTTAAAACCCACTAAAACCTCACGGTACTCCTCCGCCACTAGCCGAGGCCACGAGAACAAAAGAGAGGGGGCCCTTCCTTCCACTTCCCTTTTACAACCTCGCTTCCCTCTTTAGAATAGTAGACAGTGTACGTCTCAGATTATATTGTGCTTAAAATAAAACTTTAAAATATTTTATTTCTTTCCAGGCAGCAACATTGCATTCTACTTACACTTAGTGTTCAGTTTCTTAGACGTTATGTATATACCGTACGCCATTATTTATTATGTTGATAGGTGAGTTTTAATTTCTTGATTTAGATAGATAGAAAAACTTTATCGCCCACAAAACTAAAACAACAGTAATAACATACAAGGATTTAAAATTAATATGCACACTATGTGCAAAGGTCTTATTGCTTGCAGCAATCTCTGCCAGACAACCTTTGGAGAGAGAAGCATATGGTCTTAATAGATACGGGCTAGTTCAAATTATGGAAATTATAAGACAAAAAACAATAAATTGACTTATTTCTATGCATACTATATATCACAAATTTACTTGAAATTGTACTTGTGAGGCAGCGTCTTGCTTTAAAAGCAATTAGTCATGGGTTCGATTCCCACTTGGGGGAATGATTATATTTAAATAAACATTTCATTTCCCCGCTCTGAGAAGACATTTTACACTTATTATACAAGAAAATGTAATTCGACTGTATTTTTTATGTATGCTTACACATAACATTTAGCTGGATAAACAAATTTTGATGATCCTTTTTTTAATATGGTAGCTAATGCTTTTCATGATGGGACGGACAAATGGGATCACCATTTAAATTTAATTTGATCTGATGGGTATTTTTTCAGTTGTTCATAATAAAATAACTTTTAGGCAAAGCGCGGCGTTGAGTTCCGCCACTCAACACGCAATGCCTCAATTCGGCGGAAAGTGGGGAACGGAATTGTTGAAAGAGAATAGAGTGTCTTAACACTAGGTTCTCTGGTTCCCTCTGCCTACCCTGCTATATGCGGGATACAGCGAGAAGTTAAAAAAATAGAAAAGTGTATTGAAGTCGGTTCTCTTTGTTATAATTTTAATAATTACGAATATGTGACAACCTTTTACTATGTCCTATCTCTGGCGGTTTTAGACCTAGACATTATCACTTTAATTCCCCCTCAATCCGATTTTTAAAGTAAAATTCTACATACATATATTTAAATACAGGGTATACGTAACCTGCAATCTACGCGGACTGTGCACAGTGCCGTCACTGGCCACATACTTTACTGCGGAGGTGTGGGTTCTTATCGCGGCTATGTTGTTCCACGTGCCGCTGTGTGGCGCCATGTTGCTTGTCGCTGATCGACTTAAATCTGGTGGACGGATATGTATTGTAAGTATTGCATTTGTCCTGTATAAAGAATTACATGAAAGAATAATAATAATTCTTATACATCCAAAACAAAAACAAAAGACAAGTGAAAGAAATCATGATAAAGAAATACAGTGCAAGAACTTAATGTACAACAGGCGGCCTAATTAGTAAAATAGCGATTTCTTCCAGGCAACATTAAAACATAGCAAATTAAAAGTTAGTTTAAGTGTTATTCAACATCCATATTTCCAAAACACCAAAAAGCATACATATTTCATACAAAAGAAAAACTCATTAATTTCTCCAGTCACATTCCTTAACACTGTTTTCTAGCGTAAATCCCACACACCGGAGAAAGCGGAAGGTGAAGCGGAGATAGGCGGAGAGACCGGTGAGGACGAGGACGTGCGCCGCGAGCGTCGCCGCGTCGCCACGCTGCTGCACGCCACGCGCGACGCGCCGCACGCGCCGCACGCGCCCGACGCGCCCTCGCCCACGCCCGCGCTGCTTGTTCATGTAACATACTTGTTTTTCTTTCTATGAGTATATATTTTTGAAGCCATCGTGGCGCAGCGAGACTGCATCTAAATGTAATCACGATTTATTTCTGGGGAATATTTTCACACGGTACCCGCGCATAGCAGGGTATGCAGAAGGAACCTGAGAACCTATTGTTGAGACACTCCGTTCTCTTAACATTTCCGATTCTCACTTTCCGCCATTGCGTGCTGAGTGGCGGAACTGAACGCCGCGCTTTGCCTTATTACCGGACCCAGGAAATAAAAATACTAAAAATATTTAAAATTTTCATTTCCTGGAGTGGAAATCGAACTCACAACCTGTCGCGTCGCCTCTGCGCCACGACAGGTTAGCAGCATATATGTCACTTTATATAAACATGGATGACAAAGTTTGGCAGTGTGTGTAACATTTATTGTATTAATTTAATATATTTTTATGAATTACTTTAAACAGATAATATCATTCTCCACTCTTTTGGCTACATAAATTATAGGTGTGCCAAGTTTCATTCTTCTCCGTCCGCATAATTTTCGTAAAAAGACGTACAAAATTTTAGCTTCACGTATTAATAATAGATTATAATTGTAGAATCTCCGCAAAGAGTACAAGTTACGCACGTCGCGTAGCACGCAGGCGTGGTGCGAGCGCTCAGAGCCGCCCAGGCGCGCGGCGCTCGCGCGACTGTCGCTGGCCGTGCACGGCGGGGAGGTGTTCGGGCTCCTCGGACACAATGGCGCCGGGAAAACTACCACCATGAAGATTATTACCGCTGAGGAAAGACTCACTTGTGGAACGGTAATTGTGTATTGTTTTTGGGTTTTGTGTTTAATTCTCTGAGTACTAAAGTATACAAATCTAACTAAATTTGAAATAAATTCAAAGTTTGAGTCCCGCTATAAGTGGTCGAGAAAACACGTAATAACTCGGGCGGACAGCAGAGAACGAGTTGTCTTGATTACTTGGAATAAAACGTAAAATTTTACAATAGGATCCCAGAAAACGTCCGAGAACTTTCCATTTTACAATTTAAAAAAATTGTGAAAAGATGTTTGTGTGGTAAAGGTTATTACCTAATTAGTGATTTTATAAATGATAACACACCTTGGGAATGAAATGCTCGCTCCAGTCTGTTTCAAAGGTATTGTCACTAATAAAGAATTGTAAACCATTGACGAATAAACAAAAATAAATAAAAATCTCGCCGAGTTTTTTGCGCCGGCTCTTCTCAGGTCTTGAGGCATTAAATTTAGTGAACCGGTGGTAAATTATTTGACATTCAAAAAATGAAGCTTGTAACTTCTTATTTTGAATAAAATTATTTGTCTTTGACTTTGATTTTGAAGATTTTTTTTTGTATAAGTAATTATGTTTTATAGTTGAATTCCGTTATATAGAGGGTTAATGTTAGATAACTAATAAAAAAACCCTGCAATCAGCTTATATTGCGATAGACTCCACGGTAAATCCATAGATTGCTAGAGTGTGTTAGTTCTTTCCGTACCAGATGTTAGTTACCAGATGGTAGTGGTTAGAGATGAACATTAACGTTTATATCTTATTTTTGTAATGAATTATACATTATTATAATATAAGTTTTATTGTTCAAGTAATTCCTAACATCAATATTAAATAAAAAAAAAAAAACATAGAACAAGTAAAAATATACTAAGTTACTAAATTCCTTTTAAATAACTTACTTACTTAACTTCACGCTTATCCCTAGCGGGGTAGACAGAGTTCCGGAGCGCCAAACGCTACGGTCCCTGCATACCTCTTTCGCCTCGTCCACAGTCATTAACCTCTTCATGCATGCCCTCATAAAAAATATAAAATGTATTTTTGATGTGATTTAAACGACGTATCTGCCATATACTCGTATGTAAGGTGATGCTGGGCGGTCAGAGCATAGAGGAGGCGCAGTCGGGCGCGTTCCAGCTGCTGGGCTACTGCCCGCAGCACGACGCGCTCTGGAAGAACGTCACCATCCGCGAGCACATCGAGTGCTACGCCGCCATACGCGGCATCAGCAAGGCGGACACGCCCAGGTCTGTATCTATATTAACTCACTTTAAATTAAATGCCCTAACAAGTAAACTACTCATCAGATTTTAATAATGGGACCACATCAGAATCATATAAAGAAAAATAGTATATTTCTTTTCTTACTGAATTTTTTATGCAGTAAGTAACCCTCCTTTTTTCGTGAAAGTTAATGTTTCTCACTTCTTCTTCTACCGCGCACAAATTAATTCTTAACTTCTTCCTACTTATTTTATTGTAAATACTTTTTTCGTTTTTACTTTAAAACTATTTAACAATTAAAATTCTCTAATAACGATAAATTGAAATAACGCCTGTGTGACTATAAACGCGACAGATTGTAGGCTCCCACTCCAGGAAATGGAATTTTTTATTTCCCCGTAACGAGACAAAGCACGGGGTTGAGTTCAGTCACTCAGTACGCAATGCTTCAATTCGGCGGAAAGTGGGGAAAGGAGTGACTTAACACTAGGTTTCCTCCGCTTACCCTGGTATATGCGGGGCATATCGTGATAGCTTCACGTCGTATTGCACGCTGTATATCGGTGCGCAGGATAGTGGAGGCGTACCTGAACGGGCTGCAGATAATGGAGCACGCGGGCAAGAACGCGGAGGAGTGCTCGGGCGGCACGCGCCGCAAGCTGTCGTTCGCGCTCGCCATGGTGGGCGCGCCGCGCGTCGTGCTGCTCGACGAGCCCTCCACCGGCATGGACCCGCGCAGCAAGCGCTTCCTGTGGGACACCATACTCGCCAGCTTTCAGGTTTACACTCTATCTCTTTGTCGATCACGGATGGCATGGCCCGTGCGTTGCCGACCTGGTGGATACAGATGGGAGGGGACAATGTAATAGTCCGCTATTGGAACCACCACATTTTGGGGAAAGGATGGGTAGGAAAGAGGAAAATGCCGGGCTTACATACCATCGAACCGGAACACATCGTTAGATATTTGGCGGTTCGTCTTTGACATGGTAGTGGTCGCGAGCCAGACGGAAGACGAACCTCCTACCACCTAATTACAGGTTAACAGTCTGTTCACACTATATTATATAAGTTGTAAGCGACTTCACGCTTTATCCAGCGAAGAAGTGAACCTAGTGTCGAAATATGTTGTATATGTTTGAAAACAACTAATAGATTTTAATAATTTTTAGGGTAGAAAAGGTGCTATTTTGACGACACATTCCATGGAGGAGGCCGACGCTTTGTGCTCAAGAGTCGGAATAATGGTCAAAGGAGGACTAAGGTACGATTAAATTATTGTTCTTTTTTTTATATTATATTAAGTAAACATCATTTTTAAGTATGGGCTATAAATTTTTTTTTTGAAAATTTGGTATCATAGTTGACTAATTTTAATTCTTAATGTCAAGAACATAAAAACTTATAAAAGCCCTTCAATGCATACCTCATGGAAATCATCCAAGCGCTCTAACCATTAAGCCACACGTTCTTATTCGGCTGGTAAGTGATTAATATATTTTTTTTATAACAGGTGTATTGGCTCAACGCAGCATCTCAAGAATCTTTACGGCGCAGGATATACGCTAGAAATGAAAATTGGACAAAATAATCATAAACCTTCGGTATTATTTTATATTTATTATTTATTTTAACTTTACGCATATAAGAATGCAGAGAGAACCTTTTAAAACATTATACTCTTCACATCCTACATTTTACTAATAGTCAGTTCACATGCGAAATAATAATAATTTAAATATAATCATACCCCCTGGCGGGAATCGAACCCGCAACCAACCATATAACCGCTTTTACTGATGACTGATACACGTTTCTAAGTATTTTTACTAAAAAGTATATTTTTGCTCTTGTTAATTTGCAGATGTTAGAATCCGATTTGTCGACGCCTTCACCGTTGCGTTCCTCCAACAACTCGCCCTCACTCAGAGAGGCAGACGAAGGTAATTTCAAATTTACACTAAAATTACATTAACGCCTGTCGTGGCGCAGCGACACGAGCGTGCGACTGTAAACACGACAGGTTGTGGGTTCGATTCCCACTCCAGGAAATGTTAGTATTTTCATTTTTTTGGGTTTGGTAACAAGGCAAAGCGCGGCGTTGAGTTCCGCCACTCAGCACGTAATGCCTCAATTCGGCGGAAAGTGGGGAACGAAATTGTTGTAAGAGAACGGAGTGTCTTAACACTAGGTTCTCAGCTTCCCTCTGCCTACCCTGCTATATGTGGGATACAGCGTGAAGAAAAAAATTACAAGTAATTTCATTACAATTAGTTAAAATTAAATTGCATTTTAGATAATTATACCTTAGGCTTAAACCTAGTCAAGTAACAGAAAAAACATAAGTTAATAAAAAGCGTCGTGTGTCCATAGTGATCAGAAAACCAATATTAAAAATAATCGTTCATCTTATTATAAGGTTGAAAGAAAAAGTATAATAAGGAATACAGACATATTCTATGTAATTTATTTTTTTATTTAGTCTTAGACGACTTGGAAGTTTCCGTATGTTTTCGTTTATTTATTTCCACTATTGCAAGACATTTTAGAAATAAGCACGAACTGCTTTTAATGACTGGCCTATATGTATGAATCGAATGTTTATTTATTTAAACGGAATTAAATGCATATATTAGTAATCCACGAGACATATACCCAATTAAATATACCGTATAAACTAAAATTTATAACCACTCCACCACTAGGCTCAGGTGGTGGGTCAGGGTCGGGTGACGCAGGAGAGATGGGAGAGACGGAGGGTGAGGTGGAGGGGGAGGCGGAGGGGGAAGGAGAGGCAGTGGATGTCAGTATACACACGCCGCTGGTCGGCAACACACCGTCTATACGCTTGCATCATCAGCGGTGAGTGAGATTATACATACATACATTTTTTTAGCTTCACACGGTATATCAGCTGGGTAGATAGAGGGAACAAGAGAATCTAATGTTAAGACACTCCGTTGCCCACTTTCCGCCGAATTGAGACATTGCGTGTTAAGTGGCGGAACTCAACGCCACGCTTTGCCTTATTACCAGAGCGAGGAAATGAAAACACTAAATATTTTAAATTATAAATATTTAATACATACGTACATACTTATATATACTCAAACATATAAACATACATACAAAATATAAACATGCATATATATTAAGCTATCATGGGACAAATTTTCACTGTAAACACGTTAGGTTGTATGTTTAATTACCACCCAGGGTGTGATTATATTTAAATTATAGTCATCGCTCCGCTCTGGTAAGACAAATGCGGCAGAAAGCAGGAACGGAGTATTGAAATATTTCGTTTTCTTGAAGTTAAATATATATATATATATATATATATAAAAATACACATACATATCAAGATTCGATTTAGGAACAATATTTTAAATATACATATTACATATAAAATAAAGAGTTTCTTTTTCTGAAGTATAAAAATTAAATGATATTTTATTCCGATTTTATTATACAATTTTGTTATAAAATTGAACTGACGTTAAATTGTCAGTGTCGTGTGACATTATCCCTTATACTTATAGGTGACACTCTGTACCTGTTATACTACATGACGGTTTTCGAGTATTTCCATGTGAGATCTTTGATTTGCGTGATTTTTATGCATATTAAATGAAACTATTTTAACCGAATTAATCGCGTATATTTTAGTATTCGGAAATACATTTTTGGAAACCCGACGTTTCGATCACTTCACGGTACTCCTCGGTCACAGGTAGTCTACCTTTTTTTTTTTTTATGTATACCGGATGGCAAACGAGCAGAAGGACCGCCTGATGGTAAGTGGTTACCTTCGTCCATGAACATCTACAACACAAGAGATGTACTAGATGCGTTGCCAACCTAGAGGATACAGATGGAAAGGGAAGACAATGTAGTAGTCCGCTATCGGAACCACCACATTTTGGGGAAAGGATGGGTGGGAAAGGGGAAAACCTGGCTTACATGCCATCGAACCGGAACACATCATAAGATATTTGGCGGTTCGTCTTTGACATGATAGTGGTCGCGAGCCAGACGGAGGACGAACCTCCTACCACCAAACAAAACCTGTGTGTATATCTATAATATAAAATCAAATATATCCAAAAATGTATTTCCGAATACTAAAATTTACGTGATAAATCTGGTTAAAATAATTAGAGTCAATATTTGCACGCGTTGGTAGCACGGAGTCTAGCGGCGGCGGGCGGGCGGAGGCGGCGGTGTCGCTGGTGGCGGCGCTGTTCCCGGCCGCCGTGCTGGAGGAGTCCTTCGCGGAGCGCCTCGTGTTCTCCGTGCCGCAGAGCTCCGTGTGCAGCCTCGCGCAGTGCTTCCAGCAGATAGAGGACGGTGAGGCGGACCTTTACTTATAAAACCTTCTATTATTATGATTATGATTGATGCATGCCGTATCCACCTTGATGGATGATGCGTTTAGCTTTAAGTTTTAATCTGTATTTTTTCTATTTTGTAATAATTATTGTAATCATCGCTGTCGGTGGATCTAAGTAAATAAATAAATAGAACCATACTAATATATTATGTCAAACGTTACCTGGAAGAGATCACTCGTGATAAGATCGCCTTTGCATATTACCGCCTTTCGAAGTAGTCTTTTCGTACATGTTATTTTTTATTGTTTGTGATTTTTTTTCTGTTCCTGATATCTATGGAAAATGTAAATTTCTTTAATGTATGCAACAAAGAGTTTATCTATCTATCTATCTATCTAATATTACAAATGTCGATGTTAATTTGTTTGTTACGCTTTCACGCCAAAACTATTTAACCCATCATCATGAAACTTTGTACACACTATTCGTGATATCGAAATGGACATAGGATACTTATTATTAAAAAAAAAAAAAAAATTAAAAAATAATTTATTAGACATGATTGTTTCTCAAAAAAAAAAATCTAGCTACTTAAAGACCTTCAAATTAACCCATGTATGTACGCATTATACCCTATAGTACGTAGTATGGAATGCATTTGACTACGAACGAAGCCGCGGATATCGACTAGTTACTAAGAGTTTACTGATAAAATCTTTAAGC